>JBBMEG010032390.1:0-16267 GCA_037832605.1 Cyclanthera cordifolia
CATCCATCTCAAAACCAATTGGCTATGAGAGGAGGAGGACTCTCCACCTTACCGATGTGGTATATTATGAGATCCTCAACACATGGATGCAACAAGCTCGTATAAGAGTGGCCCACATAGCAGATGTCGGTCTATAAGGCATTCTTGTGATAACCTCATTTGCTTTGTTCAGCAAACCAACCCTCCCAAAAAGTTCTGCTATGCAAGCATAGTGTTTCAAACGGGGGCTTACACCATACACACTTTGCATCTCTGCAAATAAAAGTTCGCCTTCTTTCACGAGACAAATGACTACAAGCCGATAGAACAACAACCATTGTTATATGATCTGGTTTGATCCGAAACCTTTTCATCTCTTCGAATAGTCTTAGTGCTTTGATCCTCTCTCCTTGCAAATAGTAACAATTCTCTAAAAAGAAATAAGGCCACCTCAACTTCCAACGACTTAGCAAAACTCTAAACTAAGTCGTCTCTCCTCAAAATCTTCAATTGGTTGAAAAACATTCTCCCTTGGTCAAACAATGATCTCACTTTCTCCAACCCTTATAAATTTCTCTTATTCACCTCAAATACAACCTTCCTTCACACCTTTAGCCAATGCAATTCTCCCTAAGGAGCACTCTAGTTTCATCCTATAGCTTTTTTCAAAACCGAGAAGGCACCCTATGGAAAACCAACTAGAACCGACCCAACAATATCAATTTTCAGGATCGAACCCGTGACGCTGGTATTGAACTAGATTAACACCAAACAATGAAATAACTGCGCCACTAAAACCTTCAAAATCATTAAATACAATGAAAGTTCCGTTTCAATTATAGAAACCAAATTCATTAAAAAAAAAACTCTAGACCGTTCAAAATAAATGAGATGAGGAAGGGTTGGTTATAAAAAAGTACATTCATTAATGACAGAGTGGTGAATTCCCACCTACACAAAAATATATTCATTCATCAAATTTTTTTCTAAAGCTAAAACCCCTCTTCTTCCTTCTTTTTTTTTTTCTTTTTTTTTTTTTTTTTTTTTTATCTATAAATATTCAATTTAGTATACGTGCCTTTCAATTATTACACACATATTTTATCACATTTAAAAATTTAAGAAAATTTATAAAAAAAATTAATTATAATTATCATAAATTAAATTAATTTTTTTTTTCATCTTAATTTTCTAGTGATGACATAGTTAGTTGAAGATCCCTTATAAAAATATGTCTTTCGATATACTCCAATATCATAGTAACAGGGTGTCTCGGATACAAAGAAACAAAATTTTAAAAATAAATTTTAAAAAAATATGTTTGGTATAGTAGGAAATGTTGAAAAGGGAAGGATTAAATTATCCTCTCATTGTTTAGTATACCAATTTTTATCTCTAATTTTTTTTTTTTTTTTTAATTTATCCATTCACAATCCTTCCTTGTGGGCGAAACCAAACATGCCCTTAATTTTTTTAATATGGTAAGCTCCCCCATTGGTATCTTTGCTATTAAAGATTATCTTGTTCATCTCAATTGGACTGTTCTGGTTACTTCTAAGATCGCCAGTGAATTTATCCAATCTTCTTTCTGTTGTCTTTTTCTCCACCACTTCAATTTCTCATACTCCGTGTCAAATTCAATCAAACCCAATACGCCAAAATCCCATATCTCCTGTTCTTCTCTCCATATGTCTTCCCCTACGCCTTTCTCCCCACTGGCCACTTTTTGTAATCCTCATAAATCTCCTCTACGCCTCTGATTTTTGATACTCTGTACTTCAATTCAAAGATTCCTGGAAGTTTGGGTCAGATTTCGATTCGGGGGATTGATTGATTTTCTTTCTTTTTCAGTGGGTTGGATTCATTTTTCTAAACTACCTTTTTTTGTTTTGGCTGTTTGATTCTGTGTTTTACTTGTTTTTTCTGTGGTTTACCCCTTTTTGGATTTCAGTTTGTGGGTTGACGGAATATCTTAGTGTTGGCCGCCATGGAAGGAGCAGTGGGAGCTGATTTTCAGGATTGGGAGGTGCTCCTCCTTGATTCCAACGCCGCAAGTGCCCTAACTTCCGCTGAGTTTTCCGGGGAGAAATCGACCCATTTGAGGGGAATTGAAGGTGAGTCCGATTCAGATGGCATAATTAAATCTGATTATTTCTCTCTTGATAATCAGGAACGGGGAGCCAAAACTGAGCGCGATCTTAGCGAAGAGGAAGGTTCGGTTGAATCGGATAATCCAAGTTGGATTGATCCGAGTTCGGAGAATCGGTATGGTCGGGTAAATTCGGGGGAATTATGGTCCGATTCTGGTAGTGATAGATCTGATGAGCGTAAATCTAACGAATTCGATTCACAAAACGAGTCTGGAATTGCAGAATTTCAGCAAGATGATAGGATTCAAAAACTGGAGAGTTTAGAGTCCCATGAGAGCAAAATTAGTGGCACAGATCCTGATCTCGAATTAGCTTTCAAAGAATTTGATGAAATTCAATCCCAAAGTAAGGATTTGAGCAATTTCTGTACTGATTCTCGTGGGGATACTGATCAAAATGGCTCAAAAGTTGTGAAGTTGAACAAAGTTGAAGAAACAAAAGCCAGTGTAGTATCTGGCAGTGAGATTGGAGATAAGAGGAAAGTAATTTGGTGGAAGATTCCATTTGAGATGTTGAAGTATTGCATGTTTAAGGCAAGTCCTGTTTGGTCATTCTCTATAGCAGCTGCTGTGATGAGCTTCATTATTCTTGGGAGAAAGCTCTACAAAATGAAGAGAAAGAGCCAGAGCTTGCACCTGAAGGTTATCCTGGATGAGAAGGTATGTTCAGTAAGAATTTATATAGCAAAGAGATTAAATGCTGACTTTTTGTTACTGTTTGTTTTAATTTGTTCCTACTCTTTTGCTCGATGGTACTGGTTTTCTTCTCTGTTGTATGATTATTGAACTTCGCCATAGTTTTAACTAATTGTTAGTCACATTCTGAAGAAGTTCTGGAAGCTAGTTTGATGGGTTTTTAGTGCTGCATATCCGTGGTCCTCTTGGTTTCTTTATAGTAATTTTTTTTTTTAAATCGAAAAATCAAAGCTTCGTACTATACTCGAAGCAATCACGCTCGTCCTTAGGCCAAACACCGGGAGACGTTGAAGGAATAGAGACACGGGAGGTGTCAACAAATAAATGTTACAAGTGGGTCTCGGTCCTGAGATCTTGAGGGGAACACACTATCAAACCTTAAGCCTTTGACCTTTGTACCATGTCTTGGGGGCTTTTTTATTTAATTATTTGGGTGAAATTTCACTTTCCTTCTTTGTAGTGAGATATGTGAATCAAGTTTAATAGAGCATCACCCGAGCTCATTGAGCGTATGTGAGTAGTGATTTGGTTGTTTCGGTTGAAAGGCTTGGTGTTCAAGCATCGAACTGTCGGCACCAACTCTTCTTCCTTCATGTGCCAAAGCCCAAAATGTGAATCAATGACTTTGCTATGAACTTTCGCTTATGGGAGATTTACAGTTAAGGGATTTATAGTTTTGAGGGGTACTATTAGCATTCAATTTGATGAAATAAATACTTAAACACACTTAGGCAGGAGCAGGTTCTCTTGTTGAGGTTGATATTCAGCTACAATGAGCATCGTTGCCCGTCCTTTTGTTCGAGTACTCTCTGGGGGTGTCATTTTTTTCGATCTCTTTTCGATGTTCAGATCATATTGTTTGACCCCGCATACTAACTATATTACTTGCAGAAGGGATCTCCATTCATGGTTCGAGCTGCTCGTCTTAATGAGGCCTTTTCGGTTGTAAGGCGTGTTCCAATCGTTCGACCCGCTCTCCCTGCAGCCGGGATAAACCCATGGCCTACAATGAGCATGAGTTGAGGATTCTTCCCTTGCCAGATGCAGATAAAGTTAAAAGTGATAGTGGTTCTCTCTGTCTTTATGTAAAAGATGTAATATTTTACAGGTTCCAATCTTATGTTGTGCACCAATACAAGATGCTTCAGCATCAGCTGTGTGTAAAGTAAATTCAGATATGACTCTCTTATATTTTCTTTTTGCATGGTTTTATAGCTTCTTTATTTTATTATTATTATTTTATTATTATTATTTTTATTTTTTTTTGTATTGACAAATGTAGTTTATACATGACTCGAAACAATGTATGGTTGATATTTTGCGAATTTGAAAGCGCGATCAAGACATACCTGTACTCGTACTAATCGAAAGTATACGAATTGACCTATGTTTTAGTTTGAGGGTTAAAATGATATTAAACCAGTATAAATTTGATCATAGTAACATGAAAGAAAATAGAGCTGATTTCTAGTCTGTTATTAAAAAAAAAAAAAAAAAAAAAAAAAAAAAAAAAAAAAAAAAAAAAAAAGTCACCTTAAATGGTTAAACATAATTTTTGAATTCCAAAAGAAGATGGGAGGATTTCAATCATGATCTTTAGATCATTTGAACAGTTATCCTGTTGAGATATCAATCTTGCTAAAATGACTAATTTTCACAATTTAAGTAATCCAAACACAATCATAATTTAATATAAATATAAAACATACCCACAGTTTTATTTTTGTCATAATTCAAAGAACAATTGAATATAGTTAATAATTATGCTGAAATATTTCAATGAATCTCATTATTAATTGACGCAATAAAGTCGGATTAAAATAACAGAGTGGAACTAAAGCGATTATATATTTTTGGTAAATTATAATTTTCGTCGGTTAAAGTTTAGATTAGTCATTTGGAAAAATATAGAATTTAGTCATAAATATCGAATTTAGTTCATATAATTTGAAAAAATAGAATTTAGTCACAATCTAAAAAATAGTTTATATTATTAGTAAATCTTAGGCAAATTTAAAATGTAGATGTAACTTCTGATGTATGAATGATGCATTTTTTTTATCCAATTAATTACTTATCTCACAGTCTCAACATTAAACACATAAACAACTAACTTCTATATGTTTTATTAATTATCATCAATTACAAATGACATAAACTATTTTTTGGATTTTATCAAATTTTAAGGACTAAATTATAATTTTTCAAATAATATAGACTAAAATGTAGATTTCTCCAAACCCCAAAGACTAAAGTCTTGATTTTCAAATCACGAGTACATAACTCTAACTTTCTTAAACCATAGAAATCAAATTTATAATTTACACAATTCTATATATATATATTATAGATAACACAACAATTAAGATGGAGAATAGGAATCAGTCACATCTTGGTCCTTGGACGTACACTAATGTAACTGATTTATTGTTCTTTTGACTATAATGTATAATTTTTAGATGGACAAATATATGAATAAACAATTACATGCTTCTATTTTGCATTAACTTTTTTGCTCTCTATATTTTTACTTTTCTCGTTTTTTTTTAATATCTATGGTACGTAGGGAAAGAAATATTGAATTTAAATTGGATGTTTGAAACCAAATAAAATGTTTGAGCGATCAAAAGATTCAAACATCGATCGAGTTGACTTAATAATCAATTTTGAATAAGAACTGTACAAAAATACATATAAAAAAGCTAGCTTAGCAGCATCAGTATAAATTCAAAGATCATAAAGTCACAATTTGAATGTCTACCTTTAATGGTTATATTCTCAAAAAAAAAACATACATATGATACAAGACAATTTAACATAGTTGGGGGAGAAGCTCAATTACCCCAATAGCTTATTAAGTTATAAAATATGAAAAGACACACAAAATAATTTTAAAAAAATATCTTTAAAATAGCAACAGAAGAAAGGCTAGCCACCACTTATGGGAGGGATAATAGCCAACTCATCTTTATCTTTAACAACTGTTGACTCAGTTGTATAATCCTCATTCAGAGCCAGCACCACACATCCAAGGATCTCTTCTAGCCTTGGAAATTTGTCCACAATCTTGTTCAAACAATCCTTGGCTGTACTTCCTGAAGGGACTTCCATTAACACCTCGTTCATGCCCGTAAGATCTCGAGCTCTAGCGAAAAACAGTGCCTTGATTTGAACCAGATGCTCTACCTTTTCCTCACCTAACCTGTCTGCAGTTCCAAATTCTTCTTCTTGTCCTTTCATGTCTTCGTAAACAATACCCGAGTTATGAACTCACCCGGGCGAACAATGATAACTGAAGAAAAGATATCATGAAAATGGTTATTATTTTCTCAAATGATATGAGTTGATGCTGACAGTTTGATGCTTCAACACCATGCATTTCAACCCAAACAACCAAATCACTACTCACATACGGTAATAACGAGCTCGAGTGACGCTCTATTAAACTTGATTCACATATCTCAATATAAAGAAGGACAACCAATTTTCACCCAAATAATTACTATAAAAAAGACCCCAAGAAGTGAAGCGGTAGTTGAAGGCTTGAGATCTGAAGGTGTGCTCCCTTCAAAGTCTTAGGTTCGATATCTACTTGTGACATTAATTTGTAGACACATCTTATGTCTCCATTCTTTCGGTGTCTCTCGGTGTCTGTCCTAGGATAGGCATGGTTACTCCAGATATAGTAGAGCAAAACTTTGATTTTTCGGTTTCCAAAAAAATGGCTAGTTTATCCATGATGCTGGATTCTTTTAGACGGACAAACAGGATGGATTGCTGGTCTTGGAGACTTGAAAATGACGTTTTCTCCCTAAAGTCTTCGTTATACTTGCTGCCCTCCCCCACCTCAAGTGAGCAATCTGATATTTATCCTGAAATTTGGAAGGGTCCCCAACCTAAAGAAAGTTAAAATTTTCTCTTGGGAGCTTAGTCATGGGGGTAACAAACACTCATGATATATTACAGCTTAAACGCCCTCAATTACAGCTTTCTCCTGGATGGTGCTTCCTGTGTTATAAAGAGATGGAAACCCAAATAAACCAGTTCAGTTGTTGCCCCACTGCTAGTGACATTGGGACTACCTCCTTGAAGCTTTTGGTTGCATATTGCAAGACCTGGGACTGTCAAAGATCCTCTTCTTTCCGCTATCACTGGTTATCCATTTAAAAGTGAAAAAAAAGAAAAGAAAGAAACCCCCTCTATGGCTACTGTTTCTTATAGCATTATGGTGGCAGATTTGGAAAGCTCGAAATGATATATTCTCTTCGGACAAAACTACTAGAGAAGAAGGGAGTCTTATTGAATCCATCACTTTTTTGCTACGACATAAGCACATACCACTTCTCCTTTGAAGGATTATAGTTTTGTTAATCTTATCTATTATTGGAGAGGCTTTTTGTAACTTTGTATCTATTTAATAGGACTTTGAATGCAACTTTTTATTTATCGGTGAAAGTTTTTGTTTCCTATCAAAAAAGAAATTTTAATTTTAATGTTATATGGCTTAGGCTTAGGAGGTGTTTGTATGCAAAATTATGGAGGGATTATTTTGAATGATTAGAAATTTTAGTTTTAGTAATAACTCGTTTGATTGATGGTTTTGATAGATGTGTTGCAATTAATAGCCCATCTGGTTGATAGTTTTGTAGAGGAGTTGCAGATAATAGCTCGTTTGGATGGAGTTAGTAATGAGTGATTATTTTGAGGGGTTATAAATGAGTGGCTATAAATGAATGAGAACTTGAGAAGATATGAATGAGTAGAAATGAAAGATTAGAAATGAGCGGTTAGAAATGAATGATTAGAAGTGAGTGATTAAAAATGAGTAACTATGAGTGATTATAATAGCTTGTTTGAATGTGTTTGTTTGAAGAGTGTGTAGTGAAGCTCATATGTAATAGCTAGGTAAAAACAAGCATCCCTTAGCTGTGCATCCTTGAATGGGCAAGGCACCTTCAAGAGCAGTTAGAAACTCAGTTGCTGCTGTATGTAATGTCTCCACAACTTCATTCTTCTTCTTTTTTCTTTTTTTTTTGCTAGTAAAGGGTTCTATATCTGTTTTCTGGAAAGATCATTGGATCAGTGACGATCTTTGTAGTGCACTTTGGTAAATCTCTATTTGTCCAAAGATTTTATCAAAGGTTTTAGACTCATTTGTTGAGACTTTGCTAATACATTATGAAAATTTGGGATAGATTTCTTGAAATTTTGGTATTAGTTTTTTATGTGCGAGTCCTGCAGAGTGTCTAGGATAGCTATGCACTAGATTTTTCTCACTGAATTCTTGAATATTTTCATGAGACAAACCATCCAAATGAACGTATCAGATATGACATGAGGCATCAGTTCATCCTTCCTTCGAGAGAACTGGTTGGATTTTTGCTGAGTTCCGATTATCTAAAACAGATAGAAGGATCCTCGAGGGTATAGAGTGACAAAGGATGTAAGTTTGAAGTTTGGATTAAGAATTTTAAAAAAAAAATCCACCCACGAAAATGAAAAAGCAAACACTTCGAATTTCAGTTATATCCATAGGCTCCAACTAAGGATTCAGAAACCAACCAAGAAAATGAATTTAATTAAACTTATGTGACATGCACAAGATTCAGAAAATCATATTTAGTGTTTACCAAACCACCATCCTAGTGGTAAAAAAGGTCTTCTGAAACCAAAAAAATTATAAGTTCATCTACATCTACCTGGCCTTGGAGTGTTTAACGTGATGGGTTCAATTCATGATGGTCAGTAGTCACCTATGTAGGAATTAATTTTTTAGGTATTTCCTTGACATCCAAATGTTGTAAGGTCAGGCAGTATATTCCATGACAATAGACGAGATGCATGCAAGATGGCCCGAATAGTCACACATATCAAAAAAAAAAGTCGACGTCTATCTACCTAACCATTAATTTTTTACTTTTCAGCAAAAAGTACTATGAGTCTGTCTGTAATAATAGTTGAGATGAGCATAAACTGAACTCAATAAATTACAGACAAAAGTTGAGATGAGCATAAACTGAACTCAATAAATAATATAGTGATTACCAGATAATAGAGATTTCACTCGTGAAAGTCAACAACAATCTCCATAAATAGTCTCTCACCGATGCTACTGTCTAAGGATTATTCTTTCTCCAGAAAGAAAATTGAGAGATTTTGATTTGCCAAGAAGTCCTACCGATTTAATCTGGTCTAGCACCAATTCAATTCCATATCTCTTATAGCAAAACTGGAATAAAATCGTTCAACAACCAAAAGAATACAAATCTAAACACTTACGAAATTTAAATACGCAGATTAGATTCAAGGAAAGAATTAACCCCTAATTTTGGTGTTTTGAATTCAGAACCTCAATCAGAGTTAAAGCCAAGGACCGATCGAACCAAACATCAAAAGGAAATTCCAGAAATTGGCAAATGATGGAAACATTCAGCAACTAATGAACGAAATTCACAAAGAAGAAGGCGAAAAACTTACACGAAACTTCGCGCGTAAACGGTCCTGAAGAACCAGAGAACTTTGATGGAGCTTGAACCGAATGATTCGAGGAAAGAGAAGGAGATAATTCATTAATTTTCAAAATATTTTTATATTCTCCGGTCTAAACTTTGGCAATTAGTTCAAAATAGTCCATATTAAGTAGCAATACATTAACGCCCACCTTTCTTTTTCTTTTTTTTTTTTTTTTTTTTTTTTCTTTTGCTAAAATATTTGAATCTGGTTCATTGTTATTTACGTTGATTATTATAAACGATTTGGTTATAATAGACGGAGTTTGGACTGCAAGTTATTATTACATGGATTATAATAAACGATTTTACGAGTGCAAGTTATTATAACATGTATTATGATAAACGGTGTTGGGAATGCAAGTTATTGTAAGAGGAGCTATCATTTTATTTTCCTTTTTTTTATCATTTTTTAAATAACTTGAATTTATACTAAAATTATTTACAAATAATTTATATCTTTAATTATAATTATATTTTACCCATTTTTTATATTTGTATCTTTAATTTAAATTTGGTCAATTTTGATTATTATATTTAATAAATAAATCTTTTCATTATTTATAAAGTTTGCATTATTCTAAAATTACAATTTTGTTCAAAAATATATTTCAATCTATTCATTATAAATCCATCTTAAATTAAGCAAACCCCTTGCAAAAACTCTATTCAACTATTTCAACAACAATCAGATGCTCTTGCTAACAATTCAATCGTTGTTGTTTATTAAGACTAAGATCGTGTAGAAAAAATCACACTAATTAAAGAGCTCTTTTGTAATCTCTCGCTTTAGCGTCGTTATTTTTTTGAATTCCATACATCAATGAAAATATTTTTTAGAAAAAGAAAATACAACTAAGTTCTTGCAGAAAGCATATAACCCAATTGAAGGATGTCCGCTACATTGACAATTTAAATTTCATACAACAATGAAATTGTTTCTTATGAAAAGAAAATACAACTAAGTTCCAACAGAAAGTATCTAACCTAATTGAAGGGTGTCTGCTACATTCATTAAATGCACGACCTACTTGATTTTTCATTGCTCTTAGTATAAAACTAGGAAGAAAAAGAATACTCAGTTTTAACTTCACCCTTGTTCATCAAGCTTATTCGACCTTTGATAGGGTATGTATCTGCGATCCTTTGTAGTCTTTTTCTTCCTCCTAAACATTTAGGCATCAAGTGTATGAGTGGACTGTTCAACTAAAAACTGGTTAATTCTTTCTTTTTTTTCTTTTTTTATAAATCAAAACCTTCATTAAGATAAAAATGAAAAATACACAGACGTGACACCAGAAGGCTCGACCTACACAATCCTCCTCTATTCGTGTTCGATTCACCCTTGCACTTAATCGCCACGTGAAAACATATGTTTGAAAAGCAACCATTTGTAGCAACACAAAGTAGAGTTTCATTTAGCGATAGCATGATGTATGACCTTGTAACTAAGAGGTCATGAGTTCAATCTCAAATGAATAGATTTGCCTTCGTGATAGAAACCTGGCAAGTTAAAAAAGGAGGCTAGCCTTACTCAACATCATAGTGAAGTTCTAGTGCATGAAGAGCGAGCAACACAACTTCGAGGTCATAAGTGTTTAAATGTACCCAAAAAAATTGCAAATAAAGTTAGAGATGATCTTAATTTTCACTGTTGTTACTGCACAAACACCTCAGTAGAAAAAACGCTACTAACAACTTTTTCTCTGCACAACTTCAAATATAATAGCCTTACCCACCAATATGGCCTAACAACTTATTAACAGTTAACCCCCAGTGAAACTAATAATATTGGGTCCCACTTAACTCCCTTACGGAAGAGTCTATCTCATTCCGATTATAAAAGAGATTCCTTCTCCTTATCGGTCGAGGTCCTTGTAAACCTTACGGTCGAGGTAAATCTTAAGTCTCTTGGTTATCTCAAAATGTCTCTTGATTATCTCGGAAAGAATAATCGTACCCATTGCAATTGAGGACTATAAGGCTTGCAAGAAACAACGCTCTGTAGTCTGTAGCTTCTTATTTACTGATCCTTTACATCCTTTTAAACACAAGATAAGCAAGGCGAAATTCGGATTTAGAGCTTTAGTTTGTTGATAGTGCAAATTGGGATGTAGAGACGAATACAAAGCCGAACTTTTGGTCAAAGAATACCATCTCCATCTCAGCTACCAATAGTCCCCACAAGAGCAAGACCCGTCTTTGAAATGATGGAAACGGACCGAGTCTCTAAGAATTATCTCTCTTTTCTCGAGTATTGAGAAAAGCTTCATTGCCATATGGCAATCCAAACAGATTCTAAGGTTCTTCATCACTCTCACTGGAGCTGAGTCAGGCAAATGGATAATCCCAAAAGCCACTGCCAACTTTTCACTGTGATAGTTCGCCGACACATTGGTTATGTATTCATGACCAATTTTGTAATCAATTTTTTCCTTGATTGAATCTAAACTCTTTGTCTTTGCTAACATTCCTTCTAACTTTGCATAAATCAGTTCACTGTTTTCGTGAGATCGATCACCTGAAACGAATGAGTAGATTTTATCTCCTACTTGTATCCAGCTTAGACCAGGTTCCTTCTTAATTCTCCTATCTTCAATTAACTTCCTAACTTTTGAGGCATCTGACTTGTTTCCAGCATCCATATAAATATTATAGAGAAGCACATAAGATGAAGATGCCAATGGTTCAAGCTCAATTATTTTTTCCGCTACACGCTCTGCCGTAAATGTATCCTTGTGAGTCCTGCAAGCACTTAGTAAAGTTCGCCACATCACTGGTTCGTGCTGAAAACCTAAGCGCAAAATTAAACTTTCTGCATCGACCAACCTTCCAGCTCGACCAAGAAGACCAACGAGACATGCACAATGCTTGACATGACTTGTAATATTGTAATCTCTCTTCATAGTATCAAAGTACCTGTCACCAGCAAAACCAGATGGATGAATTCAATTGAAACATAATCAAGCATAAGATTAAGAAAAACGCTTCGAAACAACAGACTGCTAAATTGCCCTTCACATTTTTTGTTTGAAAAATTAACCCAAATGTGAAAACTAAAAACAAAAAAGAGTATGAGACAGAAGTCTAGACCTCCAGTCCCTGTTTAAGCATTGAGGGATAAATGTAAATAAATACAATTCAGACCAAATAGCAAACCATTCACACAAAATATGGGATCAAGTGATTTTAAATTAGCTGATGCCTCTACTACACGGGGTGTTCATCGGTCGGTCGGTGTCGGTGAAAATTGACACCCAACAGACTCTATCGATTTGCTTGAAAATAAAACCAAACCGACCGATCGGTTGAGTCGGTCGATTTGGTTGGTTAAGTCAGTCAAGGTTAAGTCGGTTAATTCATTTGAATTATTTTTTCCTTTTTTTAATAGAAAAATATATTCATCATACACAATGTTATTGAAATTTTAAGAATTAATTAAAAATAAATAAACATGTCAAATACTTTTTAAAAACACATTTAAAATAAGTTAATTTTTCAATAATTAATAATAAATGCAATTAATTAAATGAAAATATTAATATTATAGGAAGGAATTTTTATTAACCGACCAAACGAACCGACAAAAAAAAAAGAAAAAAAAAAAGAGTTAAATATTTTTTTTAACTGACACCGTCCGACGTATACTTGAAAATCGACCGCCCGCCCTTAATTCGGTCGGTTTCGATCGGTCGAATCAATTTTCGGAGAGTTTATGAACACCCCATGTCATAATTCTTTTATCACCAAACCTTTCAACTTCTAAGAATTTGGTACTGGAGCTTTTTGACTCACCTTAATCCTTCTTCAACAAGCCCTCTGTGACTACATGCAATTAGAACTCCAAGGAAGGAAAAGTGGTTAGGCTCAATTCCAAAACTCTTCATCAGCTCAAAAAATCTCAAAGCCTCCATTGCCTGCCCATGTTGTGCATGGCTGCAGATCATTGTCGACCAGGACACAACATCAGGATTTTCCATCTGTTGAAAGGTTAGATTAGCTGAGTACAAATCTCCAGACTTAGCATACATCCAAATCTGTGAATTCTGAAAGATGGTGAATCTCAAGATGCCTACTTTTGTTGCATACCCTTGGATTTGTTCTCCTGATCTTAGCATTCCCATATTTGCACAAGCACTCATGATTGTGGACAAAATGAACTCATCTGGTTTCTCTACGTTTGCCAAGAGTTCATAGAACAAAGCCAATGCACTTTCAAATTCTCCCTTTTGAAGATAACCAACAATCATGGCAGTCATTGATACTATATTCACATTATGAATCGAGTTAAAACATGATAAAGCATCCTTTATCGAGCCTAACAAAAAATAAAAATCAATAAGAACACTTCCTATGTACTCATCCGACTGAAGGCCATTCTTGCATATTAAAGCATGAATTTGCTTTGCAAATTCAAAAACCTCAACAGTAATACAAGCTTTAAGTAAGCTTGAATATGTAAACATGGAAGGTTTTATTCCACAGCTTTTCATCTCAAAGAAAAGATTGAGGGCTTTGTAGGCATACTTATCTTCGGTTTTCTCTTGTTGGAGCAAGCCAGCCATCAATGCATTATACATCACAACATTTTTGTCCACCATTTGGTCAAAGATTTGAATAGAATCATCCAAACTTCCAGTTTTTGCATACATATCAAGCAATGCAGTTCCAACAACAACATCCAGATGTAGGCAAAGTTTGATTGCGATGCCATGAAGCATTGTCCCAAACATTTTTGAACCATTGAAGTTTGAGCTACAAGCCTTCAGGGCACTTCCTAGAGTATAGGTGTTCAAAGTCAATCGAGAACTATGCATTTTCCTCAGAATTATCAACAGCTCCTCATATTTTTCATTTTGTACATAACCAGCAATCAACGAATTCCAAGAAACACCATCTAACTTATCAGAATGGTCAAACAACATCCTTGCATGATCAACCTGGCCGCATTTTGAATACATGTCAATAAGTGAATTGGTCAAAACAATTTGGGAGTCGAATCCACTAACTAAAATTAACCCATGAACCATCCTACCCCCATACAAATTCCCACTTTTACTACATACTGTAAGAGCACCGGCACAAGTGTACTTATCAAGTTTCAAACCAAGTCTTCTTGCTTCATTAAATAAATACATGGCCTTGTCAAGGGTACCTATCTGGATATGACCAGAAATTAAAGAGTTGTAAGTTACAATGTTTGGTTTTGGCATTTTATTAAACAATTTGTCAGCAGATTGTTCATCCCCACATTTGCAGTACATGTTCAGAAGATTGTTCTGCAAAAATAGACAAGGCCTGAAAGAAGTTTTAATCATGTGGGTATGAACAAGCTTGCCGTGATTCAAGTTCCCGGATTTAGTAGCTGATTGAACCAGTTTAACATAGTCTGCAGATTCTAAAAGGAAAGTCAAAGAACATGCTGGCCGAATTTGTGATGGGCTCGATGAATTGAATTTTGAAATGGAAAAAGACTCCATTGGTTGTTTACTGAAAACAGGAAGCATAGGAAACATAAAGGTAGTGGAAAGAGGATTGAACCTCCAAACAAATGGTTTCTGGTGCAACATTATTTCATATTGCTAAATAACTAAACTAGTATAGAGTTTTAAGTGAGATTCAAAATAGGGATGACTATTGTGGATAACAGAATAGAGATAAGCTCCCAATTGGTGGTGCATTTCGTGCAAGAATAGCTCTGAATCTCTCTCACACATATTGCTTCACTGCCATTTCGCTGCTATGTTCTGGGAACATCTAAAAGAGAAGTTCAAAAGGTATTGTCATCAACCACGAAAATACAAGATCTTCTTTCCATTACTCTCTTGGGCCACTCATTCAAAAAGGAGAAGAAGATGATCCGGGAGAGTTTCATTTGTGCTAGAGAACAATAGAGAACATTGTTACTTTAACGATTACTTGGCGTAAACAATCTCCTCTCCTCTAATTATAGCTTTGCTTCTCTTATAGCACATTCGAATGCTCTTTTGTAACACTCTCCCCTTTAGACTTATTGCATTTCATAAGTTCACTCATCAAACATTGTTTCTTACAACCGAGATCAGCTAACTCTACCAAAAAGTCTTTCATGACCCTGCATTTTAACCGATTAAGTAGTCAAAAAAAGAGGAAGTACAATTAGAAGTTATGGTAATCTAGCATAGCACAACATATAATAAATGAAAATAAAATCAAATTATATGAAATAGAATCAAGAGTTTAATAACCAAGCAACGAAACAAAAATGAATGAACTTACACCTTTACATAATCGTATTATTGTGTATAAAATAAAACTTACACCTAGTTACAAAGTTCATCACAATAAACATTGATTCATCAACTCATTTAAACTTAGTGTGAATGGCATTTAAAATTGTGTATTAATTTTAGATTAGGCCATAATCGAAGTTAATTTCAAAATCCAATGATTCCTTTAGAGTAATTGTTGATAACTAACACTGTAATATGATAGCAAAGAGTCTGTGATAGACCTGAATCAGAGCCGGACATTATCCTCACGAAAGGGTGGATAGAAGAAAAATCGATGGCGTCGGCTGTTGGCCAGGCTACAACTCGATTAACCACAGCGGAGAAGAACGCTGATGCTTGCCGAAGGTCGCCGGAGGAGAGAGTTGCGGAGCCGATCACAAGGAGAAAAATATTCGAGTTGTCCGCATCGGAGCCGCCGGAGAAATACCCCGTGCTCACGTTGCAGTTTTCGGAGAACCGCAATGTCGATGCCACCGTCAGGTGGACGGAGAAATAGGAAGAAGACGAGGGTGGATGTCGGCGAGACTTGCGCACACAAGAGAGGGACAATGGTCAGGAAAGAAGAAGAAGGACGAGAAGGCGGAAGGGGGTGTTTGTTAAGTAGTATTACAAAAAGATTTGGACTCTTAATTGAGTGGTCAAGTACATTCTCATGTTAGTTT
>JBBMEG010032432.1:0-21851 GCA_037832605.1 Cyclanthera cordifolia
ATATAGAGAAGGTCATTTTGAATTAGATCCAAATTTATAGACCGAAATATTCACTTATCGTTACTCTGCCAACCTATGAAATATTAGTGTATACTTTAAGATCAACTAATTTTATCATCCTAAGTCAACAAAGATTTGATAAGTGCTAAAACATAAAAGGATGTTTTGATGAATAATTGCCTAAGTAGTTATTTTGAGTAGTCACAAACAAGATGTTATTTTGAGTCATTTAGAAAGAGACTGTATAATATCTCGATTGAGCATGATTTTTTGGAAAGTAATTGTAAAAAAAACATTTCTAATAGTTTCATAAAACTTTCGAACAAACCGTCATTATTAAAAAAACTAATAATAAATAAAATAAAGAGAGAGAGCAGTACAAGCAAGTAAATTTTAGTGCTTAACTAATACATTTCGACATTTTTCATTTGGCAAGTAAAATTTTTTAGAGAAAATTATCAAAGTTAACTTATCCTCAGGCCATTATCTTGTATTGAATCAGTCTAAGATTTGAATTCGTCAAACCCAATATAATATGATCACACCATTGTTTCTTGAATTAGTCGAAGTCAAACCATTGTTTCTTAAATTAGTCAAAATGTACATAAACTTTTAAAATGATATGCGGACTAGTTCATTTTCTCCTAGGCCGCTGTTTGTTTGAAGCTTTTACGGAGTTATTAAAATTGAACTTTAGTAATCACTCTATAAGAACTCCATTCAAACGAGCTATTACTATAATTTTTCCTTCATAATCACTTAAAATAATCCTTCGTTTCAAATTATTCAAAATAATCACTCCACAGTTTTGCAAACAAACACTAGGGATCCACATAAAATAATTAATTAAATTCTCAAATGATGAAAAATTGTGTATGCTTCTTCATTATCATTATAGCTATATTCATACATCTAATACAACACACCTTTGAAAATTTGGCAATAAAAGAAAAACACAACATTGAGATCTCAAAAGTTATAACACATTCATTTGGATTCCCCAATGGAAAACAAAAAAAAAGGGGGGGGAGAAAAACTGACAATCTTATGATCAGTTGAAGAAAACTTGCTATGTGAAGGTGTGGAGCAAATATCATTGAAGGGAAAAATGTAACAATTTTAAGCTAATAAGGTCACTAACCAATGAGGGGATGAGAAATTAGGCCTCTTCTGGAGGGGGGGATCCAGCCAACCAACCCCACACACCACCTGAGCCCTGCTTCTGTTTTGTCCTCAAGGCCTCCTCAGATGCGGCCTTTTGTCGCTGTAGAAGGTCGTGTTCCTTTTGTAATGTCTCCATTGTTTGGAGCTTTTGTCGTAACTCCGCTACGTCGACCTGATGATGGTTGGTACAGAGATGAGCAAATAACATGGATATTTATGGATAAAATAATGAAAGTATTAGGACTAACTGATCGCTTGAGTAGATTGGTTCGAGTCGAAAGGAAGGAGAACAAAAGAACCAACTTTTCTATTATATTTGTGAACATCAAAACTAGCTTATACCCACTTGGAGTATTCTCACGGGACAACTACCGACCCTACTACATTTAGTTGTCATCATCAATTGAACTCCCAACTTCTAAGCATTTTATGATTTACAAGACTCTTCTTATTTGACCACTGGGGCAATTCATGAGTTAAAAAGAACCAACTCAGAGGCCTTTTCTTTCTTAAATCTACCTCTCCCTTGACCAGAACCAATATAAGTTATAAAAAAGTGAACCAATTATTTATTTGTTTTATTTTTAAATGAAACCGAACCAAGCAACGTGTATTGTTCAATCTAACTGAACCGAGTTGATGCAACGACTTTCCATTGGTTTACTCGATTTAGACTTCCATCTTCACATCTGACTTCAATTACAGCATACAATGAGGGAGCAAGAGAATACTAACCTCAAGTTTGAAACATCTCGACTGCTCAGCTGCAAGTTGTGACCGCACAGATTGCAGTTCCTGTAGAAAACGATGAAGAGTCAAGCATTCAATTTCTTCACAAAGGGAGTTGTGTAATCAAATTTTTTCAAAATTCAAAACATTGCCGAATAAAAAGTGTATTCTACCAAGTAGAAAGTTCCTTTCAATTCAATACAATATAGTTTTGCTTTTATGGAGTTAGTTTTTTGTACATCCCTTGTATTCTTTCTCCGTTTTTCGCCCACGAAAGTTTGATTTCTCAAGAGAAAAATGCATGATTGTATTTTCAAAGCAACGAAGCATCATTAGAGCTATCCCAGCATACGTATTTTTGTAGTTGCTCACTTATTCCAAAATGTAATCAGTTTTATGTCGAAAGTTACCTTGTATAGCTCAGAGTTACGGTTCTCAGCATCAGCTAACTCTTGCTTTAGTTGTAAAGAGTGCATCGTTTCCTTGCTGAGAGATGATGTCAGTTCTTCCTTCTCAGCCTTCAATGTTGCTACGAGTTCATTAGTTTGCTCGCCTTTATTCTTCTGTGAGAAGTTTAAAACCATTATTTTTATTTTCAACATGCTGAATTTAGAAAGATAAAGATTATTGGTTCAAGTAATATGGAAACAAATATAATCACAGGATGAAAATGACAAAAATGTCAAGATTGTAATGTGTGGGACCCCTATGAAGGGTAGTTTTAAGGATATTAATATAATATACGTAAGGGATAGAATAGTAATTAGTACTTAAGGTATCGTATAAATAGAGGTGCTAGGGTCATTGTGAGGTTTTGTAAAAATAGAGGTGTTAGGGTTATTGTGAAAAGTAAAAAAATATTGCTAGCATTGTCTTGGCAAAGACTTTGGTAGGAGAGGCATAGCTCTCTCGAAAGGCTATTTGGGAGAGTCTTAGCCCTCTCGAAAGGCTAAGGGTTCGGTATTATAACTTCTATATATCAATATAGTGTTCTAGCGTATCTTATCGTTTTCATAGTTCTTTTGTGTATGTTATTGTTCTCTTGTGATTGTTAAGACTCACGATGTATAGAGACAAAAAGGTAGTTTCCATTGTTTTTCATTTTCCAACAATTATTCAGTAATTTCCTAATATCCCCTGTTATAGTCTCACATTCCCTAGAAAACAGATAATTGTGTACACTTGACCAAGTAGACGAATAAATAGCTTCTTTCATATTTAGATTCCGAGGTATAGATCGCATAAAATTTAGTGTACAATGTGACATACCAGTACTCAAAGCACAATATCTTAGAAATGAGAAACCAAAACCTGCAAACATCATGTATCAGGACGTACCAAATGCTCTGACTCTATGTTGTCCATAACAATTTCTCTAATTTTTCCTTCTTGTACTCCTTCAAACTCGGATTCAACATCCCCCGTGGGGTTTGTGATGTTATGCACAGCTGAAACACTGTCCGGCACAGGTGTCACAACCATCTTCGATTGCAAGGTTGATTTGTGGCTTGGTTTTAGGACATTAACCTAAAAGCAAGATACTGAGTGAGTTGAAGGGGGAAGCCAACAGACAAGGCACACTAGAAATCATAATTCACCTCGTTGGTATAACGTCCATTGTATCCGCCAAATGACACAAGGATATCTTCACCACCAAAGGAGCTTACAACCAAACTAATGCCCTGTAAGAGATCAGATAGCATTAAATAACTTCAACGGTTGCAGCAAAAACTATTTCGGTATTCACAGAGAAACTCTTGATTGACATTCTCCCAGGAGAAAATATGGGACCTTTATTAGTTTATATGGTTCAATCTAAAAGCTTAAGCCATGTCCATAGTTAAAGTGATGGTGGAGCATATGGTGAATAGGTTAGAAGAATTGGCACCTCACTAGCAATAGGAACTCGCCCTTGAACAGATGTTACGACTGACCAAACAAGGGTAGACATATTCAGCACGACAGTTTCCGAGACCCCTGCAGGAGATCAAGAGGATGCAATCAGTACTTAGTGTGATAGTGAAGCATACGGTGAATTTTTGTGATAATACATCCAACACTTTATTCAACATCATGGACGACCCAAAATCTTCAGATACTTCTATAGCCTACTTGATAGAAATTTCATTGCACGACAATAGAAGGTAAGATGGGAGCATTCTGCGACACCCCTAATTATTCATGTATGTTCTAGAAAGGGTAAAATAGGTACTTGGAAGGGGACAAGTGCCTAGTTGTAGTGAAGTTGGGTTATTAATGAATGGAGAGAGAAATAGTGAATATAAATGAGTAGAGGTGAGAGGAAAGGAAGGGAGGTATGTTTTTGGCCCAAGGTTGTGAAGCCTAAAGAGGAGATGTCAACAGCACTCTCAAATGAATCAGGTAGCTTGTCATTATTTTCTATTTTGCTTGTTTTAATATAAAGTTTCGTTGTGCATCAAAGAACTGTCAATCGCAGAGTTACATCCATTATATTATGTTTGTTGGTACTTTCCGCGTGTTACAGGATTGTTAGGTACTTGAATACCTAACACATTCCTTCCAGATTGTTAAATCATGGAGATTATCCAATGGGAAAAGGCAAGGATGATTGTTGAAAACTGTGAAATAAAAAAAAAGACGGGTGCATACCATTCTTGTTGTCACCACCACCAACAATGAACCAATTCTCTCCAACTGTAACACTTGCGTGTCCAGCTCGTGGAGTTGGTATTTCACCTTGCTGGGTAGGTCTCGACCATTCCATCTATGCAATCAGCAATACATATAACATTCAGTACATTATACAATATTCACCATATACCATCAAAAAATACTAGTATAAATAGATAATCCCACAGCTTGCAAATCAAGAACGTGCAGATCATTGAAGCAAGTAGCATGTGAACCCCCACCAAAGATGAGAAGATAGCGCTCAGCATGTACTGCAGCAGCATGATCAGATCTAGGAGAGGGAGGAGCCCCACTGCAGTATTGTCATCACTAATCAGCCAAATATATAATGGAATACTTCATTCAGTTGGAGTTAATCAAAGTTTAAAAGATTCCAAAATCCTCCATATTCTCCAAGTATTACCAGTTTACAGAGTATAAAACAAAAATAATAAATAAATTCAATCACAAATGGCGCCCTGTTCCCACCCAAATAAATGGAAACTTGAAACAGAAGTACAGCTCCATTGGTAAAATGAGTACGCTAAAAAACATTTTTGGTTTTCTTACACTGCATCAATTTCATCCCAGGTCATAGATTCAAGATCAAGAATGTGCAAGTCGTTCAGAAGAGTTCTTTTTGCATCTTGCCCACCAAATATAATCAAGCTTGTCCCAACAAGAGTCACTGACTGACCACCTCGAGAAACCTTCAATTTACAAACCCTAATCATTTTAAAATTGTGCAACAGCTATAAAAAGGCATCATATAACAAACTGCTTTTAATTAAAGATAAACTTACAAGCTAGTTAAATCTAGAAAATAATTTCATCTATGGTCACTTTTTAAAAAAATAGAAAATATAGTCATTAGCATGATATTACTTCGTATTTATAATACATAATACTGGTATTAATGAGTATTTATAAAACAATATTAAAATGTATTAATGATTATCGATGCAAATACTTCAAAATTTTCCAACAGTTGTGATTACTTGGTGGGACGAGTCCATCCACTACAATTTCCCTGTAGTTAATCATTAAGAAATTGAAATTGAAACCTAACGCTATTTCCAAGTTCAACATCTACAGTCTGTTCTCAAAAGCAATGCCAAATAAAAACCATTGATGATAAAATGTCATCAATATTGCACCCTTATGATAAAACTACAAAAGTCAAAAGCTGATTTTTGAACGTCAAAACATAAAAGAAAGGATGAAAAGCAGCATAATGTATGCATTGATATAAGTTCTAAGTCAGCAGGAACAAGTATCATCCAGTTCTTCAGTATAAGCTTTTCTTTATTTTCTAATAAAGATGATCTTTAGAGCATACCGGAGGTTTTCCATAAGTCTTCAAGTAAGACCAAGTGGAGGATTGTACATCAAAGACCCTAACTGCAATAAAAGAAGGGTAGAGAACCAACGCCATTAGATGAAAGGAAAAACAAATTTGTCCCAAGAGAAGAATATTTATAGCTTTCCCATAAAGATGAAGATCATCTCTAGTAGATGGGGAGAAAATAAAAAATATTTGCAGTAGTTCTTTCTCAGGAATTCCATTTAGAAAAGACATTTAATATATAATTAAACAGTAAATAACTTTACACGACCCTGAAGGCTTCTTTCAGAAATTTATTCACCAAACTTAAGGTAAATAACATGGCGAAAGCACTAAATGGTACCCTGAATAGCTTCAGAAGGATCCTTTGTATGACCAGCTACTGATAAGAGTCTGTTATCCCATGATATCTACAGTCAACAAGGAGATATCTGAGATAATATAGCAAAGCAATGTTGATATCAATATAAAGTTAAAAGATAATGCATTACCAATAGTTGCTATAACATGTTTCAGTATGAATAAGGCAGAGATAGGTGGCTAAGACATCAATTGAAAGAACAATATGACCATGTCTACAAGACGGCATCTGTAAAAACTAAAATAAATAAGTTCTATACTAACCAATGAATGACCAGCACAGGGGGTTAGCTTTTCAGGAGGTGACTCAGAAGACTTGGTCTTGGCCTCGAGTTTTGTCCAAGCCCAACTTCTCAAATCCAAAACCTACATGTGAGTGCGGTGTTAAAAATAAATATAATAGTAATAATAATAATAAATAAATAAAAGGTCTATAAAAATAAATCAGCTAATCCAGTCCCAAAAAAGGGTTCAGGTGCACATCAAAAAAATATTCTTAATATTTATAACATTAATTTGATTGCCCAGGACTTTCTGTTTTCTGAACTATTTTATTATTAGACAAGAAAATAATAATTTCGGACATTGGCTGTACAAAGAGAGAAATCATAGATTCCACCAGACCACCCAGGAAAGATAAGTTTATAAAAGTACAGAATTCAAAGAAAATTCTGAAAAAATAAAATAAAATAAAATTTGAAAGTTTTTTTTTTTAACAGTGCCAATAAGATTTCATCCTAAAACAGTAATACTTTATTTGTATGTTTATTTCATCAATTACATGACTTAAACAGAAGGAAATACGAGTTACACCATGTCAAAGTTGGAGTTAAAGAATGACCCAAATCTGAAATTAGAATAACACAAATGCTGTGAAAGCATGTAAAATGTTTTGCTCACATGAAGATCACTGAGATAGCGACCATTGTGGTTTCCTCCAAAAATATACATCTTGTCCTGAATAACTGCGGCTCCATGCTGAGAAATTCAGTACCCTTTGTTTAGAGAATCACATGGTAGAAGATCATATTTTTAATGAGTGGAAAGAAGAATGATCAAAACCTCATATCGTGGTTTTGGGCGTAAACCAGATATAGGGGGTGAAATCCACCGATCGTAGACAACAATAGAGCCAAGACCTTCCACAAGAACATCCTTATCCTGAGATTCAGGCATGCTTCCATTTTCTGTTGATATAGTCTTTGTCTCGGGAAATGAATTCCCATTTTCAATGATCGGCTCAGCTTTTGATTCGTTCTAAAAACCAACATAGCGACAAGTTTAGTTATCTGGAAAACGGAGTGATAAAGGAAGGGAAAATGAAATTGAAGGTTCAGTATCCTTTAATTTAAATTGGTATCAAATTCTTTTTTATTTTAACCTTTTAAATTTGCAAAATATATAATATGTTGTTACATATTTAATGAACATTTAAGTAACAATTTTGAATAAGTAAAAAACTAATCACATTTAAAAAAACAAAAATAAAAACAAATGCAAGCAACGTCTCCTGAACATTGAGTTAAAGTATTTTCCACAAATCAACCACTAAATCAAACAAAATTCAAATAGCAGAACACCAAAAACCACGTAGAAATGTGCAGATAAAAAACACTCAAACTTAGTTTTTAAAACAAGATAACAACAACTTTTTCCCTGAAGAGATGAAAATTGGCTGATGCTCAAAATACAAATACTAATATAAAAAGAAAAAGAAGATTAAAACAGAAAAATACAAAATATTGAAAACAAATAACAGAAAGCAAATGTAATTGGCAACCGCAAACTAATGAAAATCAAGAAAAGAACGCAATTAAGAATGGATAGTATCCTTCAAATGATTTGGAAAGAGCGCACCAAAACGCTTTAGAGAAGCGTGGTATCAAAATGAACGACCAATTAAAAATGCACAAATTCAATTATTTAAAACCACCCAACGCAATAAGAAAAACCAACACTCGAATAAACAATCTCATCTACCTACAAAAATTATGCACACAACTAGTCAAAAATCTTCATGAAAAAGGGAAAAAGGAAGAAAATGAAACCTAACTAATTTCAAGATATTAACAGCACCACTTACTAAATGGTAGGCAATTCATCACTACTTAAAATTATAGAGTCAAATGGATGAAATTAGAAGTTCTAGGTTAAATTAACTTACTGACCTAGGTAACAATTGAGAATTTCTCTAAAACTTATAATGAGCATGCTGCATACCGTACCTACTAAAAAAGTAGAATTTAAATAACTTGTAAAATAATCATCTTAGAATTACTATTTACACTATTTCAAACTAACAAATTTGAAAAACTTGGAAATATAGAAAACTTGTCAAACATTTAAGTTTGTTTTCAACCAATTTTTTAAGAAGAAACAGTGACAATATCTTAGATTAAAAACATTAGTAAAGTAACTATAAATTTTAATAAACTGGTAACAGTAAAAATTAAACGTGTAAACAGGGGCAAAGGGAAATTTTTAATATTTCACCTCGTCATGCCCATTTTAGTATTACCTTAGAAAAATATGCAAATATATTTTCTAAGCTACCCTAATTATCATAATCAACATAACTTAATAATAATAACATTCATGATAGATTTCATATGCTCACATTAATTTGCACATCTAAAACTGGCTCGGGCTCGGGCTCAGGGACAAAGTTGGATACTCTTGAATACCACCCTGGCTCTTCTTCCTACCAAAAGCAAACAACCATTACTTGATTGAAATGAGATTGCAACAACAAGCATAGATTTTTGGAGTTGGATTCAGGCGGACCTCCAATATTTTAACAAATAGACGCATGGCTTCAGCAGGAGCCATATTTCCAAGCCCATTCCAGCTACAGGTACCAAATAAGTTGTAAGAAATTATTCTTGAGAGCATCGATTAACAACATTACGAGGTTCATTACTTCAACTAGTTCCAAAAAAATAACTGAGAATGATCATGTAGTAGACTGGCATTAGCATTCAGAGAAAAAAAAATTGCCTGATATAACTTCAAGTATTGACCTGCCTTTAAAAGGGTTAAAAACCCTCCTAAGGAAACTACCACAACACTACCCATTATCAGTAGCATTGGTCTAATACCCTGACTAACCTTCTATACCCATTGCTTCCTCCTAAAAGCCAAAGCAACTACACAATTCAATTTCAAACACTAATTCCAATTTTCTACGAGAAAATATCAGAAGTGGAACGGTAATGGCCAACTTCTTTTGCAATAATTTCATTATCTTGCAAGTACTACGATGGTAGAGTAGGTAACAATAAGAAAGATTCTAAACCTCATCCATACAGTACGCTGTTTTTGAAAGTTGAATAATAAAGGTAATTAGAATAGCATGAGAAGAATTATAAGCTCACGGACCTCTTCCATTTGCTTTTCTCGATTGCATGCCAACTACTGGGTTCAGGTACATTACAACGGCCTACTGTTGCCTGTAACAAGAATGTTTAAAATTCGGCTGATATCCTTAGGATAACTCAATTTGCTCAAAAAAAGTTCAAATTCGAATGAAGATGCAATTATACATGCAATAAACCTACTCAATAAGACAATATGGCATACACCCTAGTACTTTGCGAATTGAGTAAGCTTTAAACTCGATATATTCCCTCCAAGCATGAAGCATGTCACGAAGCAATCTTCCATACATAAATTTAAGTCGTATTATCAGATCCACCAAAAAAGTTCCCAAGTTAAGACGTACTCTTTGTTAAATGATCATCCCGTTTACATGATTATAGTTTTTCTACCATCCCCATCGATTGGAGAGGTTTCTTTAGTAATTTCCCTTAGGGCTTTACTTTATTATTTCAACTATCAATGAAATAGTTTCTTATCCAAAACAAATAGTTCTCAAGTTAACAGAGAAAATAATGAACTCGAGCCTTCGAATTCCATATCTCGAAAATTGGCAATCTAATCTTACAAATCATCACCGGAAATCAGCAAATTGATAAGCTCCCATTTCACCAGAAATGCCAAAACAATTTTCAAAAATAAGATTTCAACTATTTGGCAACGAGCAATTAAACCTCTCATAGTGAACATCGCAATTCGAACAAAACGCTAAATCAAACATGAAAACACGCTCGAAACCAACAAACCCATCCCTAAACAAACAAGTACACCAACCAGCTCAATTATCCCTCCGCCATAGCACAGATCAAACACAAAAAGACAGCCGAAAATCACCTCAAACATGCACCAATTTCGAGCCTCAACCAAAATTCAAAAACAAAAAAACGATGAGTAACAAGTGTAAGAACACGTGGTCGTACCTGCTGATACAAGCCATACAGCAACAAAGCGGCCTCGTCGGAGAACTTAGATCTCAAGGCATTGGAAGAAGACTTCGGCGATCCATCGAAACCGGCATAAGAGGCCGCGGCGAAGAACCGGTCGGGATATTGCAGCCCGGAGGTCGCCCTCGCCATGCCAGCCATCAATTCCTCTTGTCCGTGAATTTGAAAATTGGACGAACAGACAAGAATTCAACTGAGACAAGAAATGGAAATGGAGACAGAGGCAACAAAATTTGTATAGTCTGAGATCTGAATCGAACTGGTTATTGCTTTTGCTTTCTTATTTGTTATGAACTCTGTTCTGGATCTGTTTCGTTTCTATCACGAGAGTTGGCCATAGGTAATTTTGTAATTGCAAAATAAATTAATTATTAAAAACAAAAATCAAATTATTTTTAGTGTGAAAGTTGATGCTGTGAATACTACATATTACTAATTTGAAAGTTACATTTATTTTAGATAAAATTTGATGAAATATTCACAACCTGGTTAAAAGCGACCATTATTGAATGTCGGAAGAAAATGTGTTCTCATATATCTCAATTTCATTTTGTTTGATCGAGTATTCATTTAAGCTTAATAAACTATCGAATTAGAAAGTACGGGTATCTATCTAAAAATTAACTGGTTATGAAATAAGAAGTAGTTCATCATATCTTATAAATGTTTGGAGTATTCTCAATGTGAGATAACGAGACTCTCAACATACCTCAATCATGTCTATGGTATTACCTGCTATTCCACTAATATCTATTTTCAAAGATTATGGTGTTGCTGGTAGATTCCCATTCGACTTATGTTGGATTGCTCGACGCTCTAGTAAGCCTAGTTGATGTATTACTCCGCAAAAGAGAATACGACACTAGCCTGTGTGTGACTCATCCACCCGCTCCTACGTCAACTTACCATTTTATACTTTTATTACTCTGATCAAACGATTTTGATACTTTGTCGTGGTCACTCACTTAAACGAAGTTTGAGACGGTGGCATCATTTTTCATTTAGTTTTTCCTCTTTTTCAATTAGTTGAACTGATTAAAGGCTATCATGTGACCAACAACTTTCTGGTGCATTTTTGTCATTTCACATGAACTGATTCTTTTTTTTTTTTTGTTATGTATGAAATAAATATATAAAAAAGTAACTATTTATGTATTATTTATGTTTTTTTATACAAGAAAAATATCCTAGTTTATATAATAATGTAGGTCTTTTCAGTAACAATTTGATTTTATTTATTTATTTTAAATTTTAAATTTGTATTTACTCAAATTCTAAACATGTAATTTCATTCGTATTTCATTTCACGTGTTTGGGGAAGAAGAATGAGAACGATTATAGGAATGAGAAATAAAATGATTATAGGGATAATGATTAATTGTGTTTGGGTTAAGAAAACGATAACGAGAAAAATAAAATAATCGGTATGATGCGAGTCAAAAATAGTTAGGAGAATAATAAAAAGTAGTTGAAAGTATAATAAAAAAGTGATTTTTGAAAAACGTAATTATGGGATGAATAATTCTCGGGAGTCCAATATGAACCATTTCCCTTCCCACTATCCCCTTTATCAATGGTGACCCAAACATACTCTAAGTGAATCATAGTTAAATTTCCTTAAAAAATATATATTTGCAGTTTTTTTTTTTTTTTTTTTCAAATTTTTGTTTGATTTTTTAAAACATAAGTAGAACATAGATATCAAAGTAATAAAAATCATGTTTTGAAGTATTAGTCTTAGACGTAAATTTCAAAAACAAAATTAAGATCCAATTTGATAACCTTTCATTTTAGTTTTTATGTTTTGATTTAAAAACAAATCAAGTTTGTTTGGTAACCAATTGAGTTTATTGTTTTTAAAATATTAAAGTAATTTTAAAAACTAAAAAAAAAAACTTTTAAAATCTCATCACAAGTATTCAATATTTCTTCGAACTTAAAATAACTTATCATATCAAAATCATTCATAATTTTGTTTGTCCACTCTGTGCATTATAATTTATTTGATACCTGATTAATAATTTTACTAGGCTATTAGATAAAATTAAAATATAAAGTATATAATATATATAAATATATATATATAACCTTATAAACTTTCTATGTAATATTTTAATAAGCTATGAGATAAAATTTTAAAAAATACATAAAACTAGTCCATATGGTAAATTTGAAATGTATTTTTATGAAATTAGATTCAATAATTTTAACAATTTTAATACATTTTCGAAGATTTGTAGAAAAAATATGTTAATTTTTATAAGAAAAAACTATAAGAACTGATTTAAGGGTTTTTAATTGTTATAAACTAAAAAAATAACACTATTTTAAAATTTACGATAAAAAAACACACACACATATATATAGACGAAAATTTGATATTACAATATTTTAAAATTTGAAATTGAAACATTGAAAGTTTATGCACTAAAATAATATTTTAACCAAAATTTTATCATACCCTAAATTTACCTCTAACAACGTTTTTTTGTTTTTTTTTGTTGTTGTTGTTGTTTTTTTTTTTTTTAATTTCCACAAGTATTATAAATTTAAATTTAACAAATTTGTTTGCTATAATAATTTTCTACTGTCAGGTCTCATTTAAGTGCTTTATTTTGTTTTAAATTTGTAACTTTAAACGTTAAAATTTTTGTTAAATTAAGTTTGGATTAATATTGGTTTCAAACATATTTAAGACATTAATTTATACGGTAAAGAAGTTTGAAAATTTAATGTTTAATAGAAAAGAATTTGTCAAAATAAACAAACTCAATTGACATTAGCGATGCACTAACATTCACTTGATATGTGGTTTGAGTTTCCACACTTATAACCTAAAAAAAAAATACATAGCTCTCACGCTAATGATGTTTTAATATTCACTTACTTTATTTAGTCAGGAAATGTTTGGTATTAGTTTTCCAACTAGTATTTCAAATAAGTATTTACAAAATACTTATAAAATATCTACATACGAACGAGTTTTTGATTGAAATTATTACTTATAAATATTTAGAATAAACCATCATTTTAAATATTAATATTAAATATACTTGAAAACTACGTGCAAAAACTATAATAATTTTCTAAATATTCAAAATAAAAATTTCATTATAAATAAAAATTCTAAATATTATAAAAACTACATCCAAACAATATTTTAACTGTGATTGTTATTAATTACTCAAAATAGATATTCATTATAAATACCAATTTTAATTACTATTAAAAATTACATTAAAAAAAACTTTTTGATCAGAATTATTATCTATAAATAATCAAAAAGTTAACTTATCTTCGCATCTCAGTCCAAACATAAGAGTTTTCATCCATTAAATTTATTGTTTAAATAAGTTTATATTTGATTTTTTCTTGAAATATTAATATTATAATCTTTATTTATTTTGATTTTAATTTTGCTGTTTTCGCAGAAAAAGTTGTGCGGAAGAAAGTAAAAACTGGCGAATGTCCACTGGCAGTGACGGGTCTTGAACAGCTCCCAACCTCAACGATTCACAGCGAAACCGAAATCCCCAAATTCCAAAAACCCTAGTTTCATCTCCACTTTTTTCTTACCTTGAATCCGCGCCTCGAAATTCCTCGAGGCAACTTCATTCCAATGGATAATCCACGATCAACTTCCGCCAACGGCGACGACATCGGAATTCCAGACGATTTACGGTGCAAGAGGTCGGACGGGAAACAATGGCGGTGCACCGCCATGTCTATGCCTGACAAAACAGTGTGCGAGAAGCACTACATACAGGCCAAAAAGAGGGCGGCGAACTCTGCCATGAGAGCGCACATGAAGAAAGCGAAGAGGAAATCATTGGAGGAAAGTGATGTGTATTTGGAGGATAAGAGTGACGATTTTGATACTCCTTTATCGAGTGGTAGGATTGCGGAACAATCTCATTCAGAGAAGAAGTCGTCGAAGAGTCAGGTTCAGCACTCGCCTGATACTCCGCCTACTAAGAGTTTGCCTGGGCGTAATTCATCGAAGCTCGATGATGATTCGCAGTATGAAGAGAATTGGAAGTCTTATAAGACCAATGGTGCGGTCTCTTCGAAGAATTTGTCGCAGAAAAGCTTTGATGCCAATGCCGCCACGGTGAGTTCTGTTGTATTCTTCATTCTCTAGCTTCGTTAAACAATTTAAGTGTGAGGGCCTGATGGAAATCTCGAGTAACATGCGACTGTATGACTAATTCGTTCCATATTTTTCGGACTAGAGCACATGAAATCCTATATCGTTTTATATTCTTACGCCCATGATAATTCGACTTTTGTGGACTTTGAGATTTAGCTGAGGATAAAATAAGATGACGGTTGAACTTGTTGAGGATGGGCAAGATTGATTTTTATATCAATAAAAACACCCTTCTGTTTCTCATTTGTGACATTAATTTGTAGACATCTCCCATGGCTCCATTCATTCGATATCTCCCGGTGCCTGGCCTAGGGACGGGCATGGTTACCTTTAGGTATAGTGGAGTGAAGCTATGATTTCCGAGTTTAAAAAAAAAAGAAAAAAAAGTAACACCCTTCTGTTTCTTTCAACTATTAACTGAGGGCCCGGCGGACTGGCTAATTGGGTGATTGCATGAGCTGGATTACCTTATGATGTTTGTTCCAAAAAAGTTGCAGGAGTACTCTGATGCTAGCGCAAATTCCTCTGAGGAGATTGGGGGGCAAACATGCCATCAATGTCGAAAGAATGACAGAGATGGAGTGATCTGGTGTCTCAAGTGTGATAGGCGAGGATACTGCAGTAGTTGCATCTCCAAATGGTTGGTATATTTATTGATTTGTTATTTTACACTTGCCCCCTTCTCTTTGCTGGGGAGGTGTGTGCTACCTTGTAGTCTCTTAGAGGGCCTTTGTTGATATCTTATAGGTATTCGGATATACCACTGGAGGAAATACAGAAAATTTGCCCTGCGTGTAGAGGTATTTGTAACTGTAAAGTGTGCCTGCGTGGTGGTAATTTGATAAAGGTATACTTGAATGGGAGAGACTTTGAACTGTTGAGTTATTCTTATTGAGAATCGTTACTTTATAGAATGTTGGCATAATTTCGTGGGCTAGCTCTCTAATTGCTTAATAAATTATTTTTATTTTTATTTTTTATTTGGTATAGGTAAGAATTAGGGAAATACCAGCATTAGACAAGTTGCAATATCTCTATTGTTTATTGTCATCTGTACTTCCTGTTATCAAACGGATCCATGTTCAACAATGCTTTGAAGTGGAACTTGAAAAAACGATGCAAGGTATGATTTTTGATGATATCTCATTTTGGATTTGATACTTTGGAGGTTTTTACTGCTATATTTCCCTTACGTTGTTTGAGTACATTGCAGGTGATAATATGCGTCTTCTTAGGGCCAAGTTGAATGCAGATGAGCAGATGTGCTGGTAACCTTTGTTCATATGTATTTTATGCTTCTAAACAGCTAATTCCAGTGTGTCTTCTTATCAAAATTTCCCTCACAACTTGTTGTAGAGAACACTCGGATCATTTATAGTAAATCATTTATTGGAATGCTCAGATATTTATAATTTATCTATTTTGAATATTAAACTAAAACTTCATCTGTCTTTCAGCAATTTTTGCAGGATACCTATTATTGATTATCATCGGCATTGTCCATGTTGCTTCTATGATTTATGTCTCAGCTGCTGTCAAGATCTACGCGAAGCATCCACATCAGCAAATAGTGGAGATTTGTTAGATAATGAAAATGGTATAGTGGCCCCAGATGAGAAACCTGAACAAGCAAACAGACAAAGATTGAAATTCGCAGAGAAAATCTTCGACTGGAAAGCTAGTTGTTATGGCAACATACCTTGTCCTCCTAGTGAATATGGGGGCTGTGGACATTTTCAATTAAACCTGTGCCGGATTTTCAAAATGAACTGGGTCGCAAAGTTAGTTAAAAATGTTGAGGAAATGGTTGGTGGCTGCAGGGTTCATGATTTTGGTACTTCGCTAGAAGCAGAGTCAGATGATCCCAGCCTTTTGCAGTGTGCTCATCGAGATAACAGCGATGACAATTTTTTATATTGCCCAACATCATCAGACATTAAATTTAATGGAATCAGTGACTTCAGAAAACATTGGGCTATGAGCAAACCCATTATTGTCAGACAGGTTTTTGACAGTTCAACCATTGCAAGCTGGGATCCAGTAGTTATCTGGAGAGGAATTCGGGATACAAATGATGGTGAGAGAATGAAAGACGAGAATCAATTAGTGAAAGCCATTAATTGCTCAGACCAGTCTGAGGTAGGCTTTTACAACTAGAGGTTATAGCACATTGATCCTCATGTTTGAATGAAAAATGAGGTTAAAACTTTGTTTAGCTCCTCACTGATGCTATAGAATAAATGTAGTCACTATCACTCATGTTGTATGATGAAATACTATTTCATGATTTTTTTAACTTTTATGTGATGTCAGGTTAATATTGAGCTTGTTCAGTTCATCGAAGGATACTTTGATGGTCGTATCTCGGAAGATGGCAGGCCAGAAATGTTGAAGTTGAAAGATTGGCCTTCCCCCAGTGCATCTGAAGAGTTTATTTTGTACCAGAGGCCTGAATTCATCGTTAAATTACCTTTGCTTGAGTATATCCATTCCAAATGGGGACTTCTCAATGTTGCAGCGAAATTGCCACACTACTCTTTACAAAATGATGTGGGACCAAAGATTTTTATATGTTATGGAGCCTCTAAGGAACCTAGTGCAGGTGATTCTGTGACTAATCTTAGTATCAACATGCGTGACATGGTTAGTTTTCTTATATTTTCCTACACGTTCTTTGTTTGAAGTAATGTGTCGTTGCTATATGCTTTTGCGGATTAGAGGAGGCTGTCTCTTTGAGTTTGCATTTGTCTTCATAACAACTACGGATAGGCGATTGCAAGTTCATTATTTACTTAGTCAATGCTTCTGATTATGTATTGTGCATATGCTAAGACTATAATTTTGGTTTTTTATTTATAAAGGTTTAAGGTTAAACTACAGAATTATTATATAAACTTTCAACACTTTTTATTTAGTTGTACTTAAAAACCTTTTTTATTGGTCCTAAATTTAAAATTTCTATCAGGTTTTTATACTCCAAAAGTTTGATTAAACTTCGTATCCGACTCCAACAAACTCTTGCCCTTATTCACTCACTGAGGTAGATCAAAATGTTCAATCACTCACTGAGGTAGATCAAAATGTTGACATTGCAGGTATATTTATTGGTTCATTCTCATTCAGTAAAGCCTAAAGATTCTCAGAGGATTGATATTCAGTGCACGGAAAATATCACTGCAAAATCTGTGACAAATGAGTTACATGGTGATGAAGAATTGTGTTCTGGTGATGGAAGATCAGCAGACCTACTAGTCCATGGTCATGGGTTGCAGGATGAACATGAGGATGGGGGTGAAGCAGAGACAGAAGCCACATTGTTGAGTCAGAAGATGGAATCTAGTTGCGCTGATGAGCAAACTGCCAACTCCAAAATGTCAGACAGAGATATCCTTTTAAAGACTTCTTCGGCAGTTGTTTGGGATGTCTATCGGCGGAAGGACGTTCCTAAATTGACTGAGTATTTAAGCCTAAATAGGATGGAATTTGGGAAGTCTGTCAACATAAACCATGATCTTGTAAGTTGTTTCTCCCTCCACCGTTTTCAAATAATGGGGATATAGTTTGTAAATCATTTTACTTGCAATTTTCTTGTGTCAGATTATGCAACCTCTTTATGATGGAGCATTGTATCTCGATGGACATCATAAAAAGACATTGAAAGATGAATTCGGTAAACTTATCTGGTTTTCTTAAGTTTTCATTAATTGAGAAAATGCTATTTATACAGTCATTGTTTAAATTTGCATGGATATGCTTACAACAATAAGGAGCTAGTGGGTTAAGGTGCATCTTAATTTTTTTCCCATACAATATCTACAAATGCATGTCTCTTTCAGGAGTAGAGCCTTGGACATTTGAGCAGCGTTTGGGTGAGGCTGTTTTTATACCTTCAGGATGTCCTTTCCAAGTCACGAATCTTCAGGTTTTCAAACTTTTTTTTTTAATTCTTTTAATTTTTTTTTAAATTTTTTACGTTTCGATTAAGGACAACATTTGTCAACTTGTCTATTCACAAACGAGGCTGAACCACCCAACTTAAGAAGCAAATGTTCAATGATGCCTATCTTGATCTTTGTGAAATTTTGAATACTAAAGGTTAATTTCCTATTAATATATAAACTTCCTATTAATATATAAAGAAACTAAGTTTTTGAACCTTTAAATTTGAGTTCTTGTAGCATTAGGGTGAGTTTGGAATGCCTTTTGAAAAATCTTCCCTCCAACACTTATTTTGTAAGTGATGCCTGGTGAAAGAAATTAATTAAATGCTAGTACCAATGGTTAAATAAGAATGTTGAAAATCATATAATGCTGGGAAAGAATGAGTTCAATCCATGATGACCACCTATCTAAAAATTAATTATGACCACCTATCTAAAAATTAATTTCCTACAAGTTATCTTGACAGCTAGATGTTACGATATCTTGATTCTTGAACTCACAGCTAACTTAACTATTTTTCTTTGCATAAACACATTTTGTTGTTGACATGGGGATAGTATAAACTTATTTATTTATTTTCTTAAGAAGTATATTTTCCTTATATTTTCATTTGCTAACCATATCACAAAGGCCTCTTTGCTTTTCCAAATTGCCTCCCAGACTATCTCAACAGGAAATTTGGAATGATATTACGTGACATTTACTTATAATGACTCAACTCATGGTAATCTGATCACTTATCACATAAGTAGAGTTGTCGAAATATGTTATCTTACTGTTTAGATGTATAGTTGAATTTAATTCGATGTTGTTTTATAATCATATTTCTGGGCAATATGTACTGCAGTAGGAGTTATGATGCAGATCTTCTTATGCTTTGTTTACTTTATACTTTGCAGTCCAATGTTCAATTGGGTCTTGATTTCTTATCTCCTGAAAGTGTTGGTGAGGCTGCAAGAATGGCTGCAGATATCAGGTGTCTTCCCAATGATCATGAAGCAAAACTGCAAGTGCTGGAGGTCAAAAACAAGAACCGTTTTGAATTTTATTTTATTTATTTATTAGTCTCATTTGGTCGATTTTCTTTTAATGTTCGTGAGTGCTTGGGATGGGATGGGACAACTGACACGCATCCTCGTTAATCTCACGAACTAAATGTTTGACCTTACAACCTTTCTTATTTGCGTCTATCATTTGCCTATAGGTCGGAAAAATCTCACTTTATGCAGCGAGCTCAGTTATCAAAGAAGTGCAGAAGTTGGTGCTTGATCCGAAGTGAGATGCTCTGTCCTACTTCAGTTGTTCTTGTTATAAAATTCTTTATAAAGGACCCTAATGTTTGGATTGAGTATATAGCTAAAAAAAACTACATCCAAAAGAGTCTTTGACTACAATCATTGCTTGTAAATACTCAAAATAAATCATCATTCTAAATACTCTTAAAAACTACATTCAAACAAGTTTTTGATTGCAATCATTGCTTCTAAATACTTAAAATAAATTCTCATTCTAAATACTCTTAACAACTACATCCAAACAAATTTTTTGACTGTAATCATTACTTCTAAATACTCAAAATAAATTTTCATTCTTAATACTAATTCTAAATATAATTAAAAACTACATAAAAAAAAACTTTTGACAGCATTACTTTTAAATACTCAAAATAAACCCTCATTCTAAATCCTAATTTTAAATACTTTTAAAATCTCAATGCAAACATCCCGTTTTACTTGGTTAAAGCCTCTTTTCGTGTTTTTGTCTCTGGAATTTAGTTTCTGTATTCAGGAAAAAAAAGAAAAAGAAAGAATGAAATAAAACTCATTTTTAGATTAAACTTAAATGCTCATTTTTCACGTGAACATGAAACAATCTTAATTCTTCCAGGCTAAGTGACGAAATTGGAGTTGGGGACCCTAATTTGACTGCTGCGGTTTCAGAGAACTTGGAGGAGATGACAAAGCAAAGACAGATAAGTTGTGCTTAATTTGTTTATATCGATTGTATTATAGATTGAAAAGGAGAGTATATTTACGAAAACTCACCGCTTAACTCGAAAACCTGTACATACGGATTCGTGCAATAGTGAGATCTTGTGCACATACCAACAATATTTTTTAGGCTTTTTAGCCTGATGTAGAAACATTGTAACATCTCCAATATAGTTTTAGAAATGGCTGTTAGGCTTTTAGTTATCTTTGCCTTGTTCTTCACATCAACTTGAAATACTTCTGTCAAATTTTGTGTCGATGGTCAACGGAGAAGACAACGCGACCCCTACAATTATCCTCCTGACGAAATGTCGCTGCATGCGAGGCAAATTGCTCCGCTGCAGACTTTTGGGTAGGGTCGTCCCTCGGTGACTGCATCATCATTTGGATGCTGGTATGTCAGCAATCCAAAGCCATTTTGTTCAGATGAATATTATACGAGTGATTGATAAATAGCTGATTATTTTGAATGGTTTTGAAGGAGAAATTATAATAATAGCTCATTAAGATAAAGTTGTTTAAAGAATGATTAAAAAAGCTTATTTGTAAAAGCTCGAAACAAACATTCTTATAGATTTAATTTTTCAGTTAGGCAAGTTCTTTTTTGGAGAGGGAAAATGGAGAGCTATAGATTGTATTTATCGGTTTTGTAATTTCTACTTGTCTTTCTCGAATGAGTTTTATTAGTTTGCTCAGAGTGTGATTCTTAAATTTTTATCCCTTTTTGGGAGAATTACAAAGTTTTATGTCAATTTCTTTTTGGCTATATATACACACATACATACATCTGTACGCACACATATATAATACAAATATATATATATATAGGGCCACTAAATTACATCAAGGTGGCTAACAATATAGAGGCAGTGTCAAATAATAAGAGGACACAACTGCAAAGAATAAAATACAAATAAATGGAATAACTTAAAATATTAATATAAAGGAAATTAAAGGGACGTTAGTGTTTTGTACAAAGAAGATTAGACAGAAACGACACCGTTTCTGACAGGTAGTCTCACACTCGTAACATTCTCGATTTTACCTTAAAATGAAAACTGTAAATAAGATGGCCATAAGGTTTGCATAAATAGTTCGATTTGCATAAGATTTGTGATTTTTCATTGTGGAAGATTTAATATGTTAGAATTGCAAATTTTTCAAGAAAATTATTAAAACCCATAAGAATTTTTTTTTTT
>JBBMEG010032443.1:0-21851 GCA_037832605.1 Cyclanthera cordifolia
TTTATAGTGCTTGGAGCGCACCACTTCTTGCTTCTTTCCGATGTGGGATAATTCGCTTCTAATATTTTGCCAAAAAAACCCAACACTACCATAGCAGAAAAGAGCTGGCCTCCGAGCCAAGCTCCGCAGCCAGGGGTGATGGACTGCTCGATGATGGCGATGCGAATATCAGAGCATTTACTGAGCTCATAAGCACAAGAGAGACCGGCGGGGCCAGCACCGACGATGATGACATCGGTGTCGGCATAGGTGATCATGTCGGTCATGTAGCGACGGGTCATCTCTCGGGAGACGGTGGACTCCTTGATGGGGTTGAATTTGAAAGAGTTCAAATTGTAGGGCGGCTGACCGGTGGAAGCAGAGATGGAGAGAGAGGCAGCGGTTGGGGTGGAATTTGGGCGGGAAGAAGAAGAAGGGACCAATGGGGTTCCATAGAAAGAAGAGGAGTTGAGTAAGGAGGGTCTTTGAAGGTTGGTGGTAAGAGTAAAACAGGCCATTTTCAAAAGCAGAGGAGATAGATGCGGAAGGCTGTGTGATCCAAGGACGGAAGCGAAGAGCTCTTTTATAGACATTTAGAACAGTGTCATTTGGTGAGAAATAAGAATCATCAGAAGAATAAGAAAAAAAATTGATTATGGAAAGAAAGATGGTTAGTATTTGCGATGAAAGTAATGATTAATTATGTTTGAGATGAAGGGAATGATAATGATGAAAATAAAATAATGAATATATGACGTGAGTCAAAAATAGTTATTGAGTGAATAAAAAGTTGTTATGAGACCAATAAAAAAATAGTTAGGAAGAGAATAAAAAGTTGATTTTGAAAAAAGTAACTATGAGATGAATGATTCTAGATTGTCCAAATATCAAGAATCGTTATTATTCTCATTTTCATTCACCTCTCTATTTTCGGTGGCAATCAGACCCTTAGAATGAAGGATAGCTTAGGTATTTATTACTTGCATGTCTAAATAAGCATTTTAATTAACTTAATAATTTAAAGCAAAACATGCATATTTATTCAAAAGGGGATTTTTAATGAGTAGAAAAAACAAAGTGTAGTCAATCCGAGCATTTACTTGATCAAGGGTTTGAGTCTTCATAGTCTAAAATTTGACATCTTTAGATTTTTTTTTTTTTTTTTTTTTTTTTTTTTTTTTGCCAACTGATTCAAAAATCTCTCCAAAATTTCATATTTTACTGTGTGTATGAAATATTTATAAAAAATTTGGATAATTAATGTAAGATGCTAGAATTTTCTAAATTCCCAACACATTTCCAATTTATAAAAATTCGAACATAAATTCCTGAGTAAAATAGTAAATATTCTATTGTCCTCGATATATATATATATATATATATTTTAGTACAATCAGGGGAGAGGTTCCACAAACCCTACGTAAATAGTGATATAAAGAGGACTCAAACCACTTATCGAGTGCATCTTAATATATCACTGGTGCCAGGATATTAATTAAAACATAATAAATGAATTAAAATAGTTCACGCATAGGAAATATAAAATAAAATAACAATAGGAGTGTCACGTTTCCCTATGATCCACCTCAATATCCTTTAGCTTTGTCGTGGTACAATCTCTTACCTTGAGAGGAAACATAATAAGGGTAAATATTGGGCAGTTTAGACCTCTATCTAGGTGCAAAGGTATACACCAAGTTAGCATTTAAACAAGCAACTACATCCGCTACAATTAAAGATCTCTTAATTTTATGGACAACAATTAACTTTATTATCTGAGAGTTATCAATGAGCTAAGTAATGCATTTGCATTAGTGGAATGATTATCTCTAACCTCTCTCTAACCAATTAAGAAATCCTTAAATTGACTTAATGATTATGTTTAGTGGTTCTCTTATTGCTCCCTTTCTCATGGCAAACTTTAAAGACGCATACAGTGGATTGTCAATCGATAAATTGGAATGAAATGCTACTAACATAATCAACTTCACAACTTCCTTTACCCTAATTAAAACTAACTACATAGCATTTTTTAATATTTTCATGAATCCATTAGCAAAGTTAACATTGGCATAGAACAAATCAGTTGGGCAATACAAAAACACTTTATTAAAATAGAAAGTCAACCATATTTTCCATCACATAACAGAAAATCAATCCAAGGTTAGAAACGACAACTTAAAATAAAACAACATAAACCCGAAACAATATAAATTAAACTATGAAAGAAATAAAGTAATGTCGAGGCGACGATTCTAGAATTTGATTTTCTCTGCCACCAAGGGATCACGAACTCAAACCTTCAAACTTAAGCATGGCAACATCCTGAGGCAAATCGCTGGAAAACTAGGGTAGTTTCATGAAATACATGCTATAATGACACTCTAGAAAATGCCCTAGGAGTCGCTCATTTTTCTTTGTGCTTGCTACTACTTATAAGAAGGTGAGGATCGATTATTCTCGAAATCTAGAAGGTAGTAGTTGGTGAGATCTTCAGCAGTGGATCAATGGATTTTTTTTTTCTTTTGTTTAGATTCACGGTCTGCTGAATTTCTAGATTTTGCAATGCAGCCCTAGCTGTGTAGTGCATCACACTCTTATTTCCTACACAATTAATAATAAATCAATGAGACTTTGGATCATCCTACGAAAGCTACAACTTTTGATTTATTATCCTATAAATCTAGTGTTTCACTAACTCTTTCTTATCCACCCCAAATTTTGTCAGCATTGCATTATACATAAACTTCCTTACTTAATTTTATTCTACTTCTAGAGTCTTTAGTTTTATACACAATTACCTAGAATTTCATTAAGATAATATCTTAATTAAATCTCTCATTGACAGTTATCAAAACCCCAAACTTGAATAATTGCTAGCCCTGAGCAATTTTAATATTTAAAACCACAAAGAAAAAGAATCTATATTCATGCTCATGTTGTAAATTCTCAGTTTTGTATCCACTTAAAATTTGAGAGCAATCTAGCAAAATACTCAACTTTGTATCCCATTTAAAATTTTGTTCCAAACAAAACGGGAACTTCCACCTTTCGGTTTTGTCCATGAATGAGAGTATTGTTGTTCGCAAATGAGTTTTTTTAGAGAAACGACATCATATCTTAAAAAATTGTGAGAAGTTTAATTGCTAGAGCATTGTATTCAAGATGTATTTGTGAGAATTAGAAATTTATGTATAGAATATGATTTGAAGCAGTTATTTGGTTTTGTCGATGAATACGTGGCTCAATTATATTCTTATCACATTAGCTAATTTGTGAATACTTATGCTTGCGTAGGAAAACTTGAAGCCATAGACAAATGAAAGTGATTATTGATGCGTAGCTGAAGCATTTTCTTAGATAAAGAAAGAAATGAGCGTAAAGAAGAAAGACAGTTCTAAAGTGAAGACGTTTTGCCAAACACGTGGCAAAGATCTAAAGTCTGGCGTGCTCTCCAAGATGAAATAAAGAGATCTCAGCCATTGAACTTTTCTATGAATGATGTATAAATAGATGGATTGCGATAGCAATTAAGACTTTTTGTATTAAAAACTTTTTGAAGAGACTTTTAAGAGAGAAATTTTATTAGATTTAAGTTTTAGGTATACTTCTTAAAGCAGTTAGAATAGAGTTTTGCTTCAGTGATAAAGAAGATTAGATCTAGAACTCCTATCTCTACACTCTTCTATCCACGCTTATTCTTTTTAACCCTTTCTTGTTTAGTTTGTACTTTTGTTTCTGAATTAGTTTACATTTTGTTTGCAATTTTTTTCTTGTAATATGTTGTACTTTGATTTTTTTTTTTTTCTCTTTCGATTGTTTAGTTCAAGATTTCGTATGATTCTAATTTGTTGTAGTTCGCTTCTATTTTATTTTGATTTCTTAATTTAGTATTAGTGTTAGCTCATATCAACTTTGATGATGGATTCTGCTCATAGTTATGATTCGATGATGCTTGCATTAGCAATAAAGTAAATCTTTCTTAGTACAATTTGATTTATAAGATTTTAGACTGTGAAGGTTGTGAATAGGAAGATGAAGAATTAGCATGTATTGTTGTAAAAAATTAATACATTTTAACTGACAATCGTTTTGTATTTGACTCTGTAATTTCTTTAAGAGGAAGGTTATGGAGTATAGTTGCATTGAATTTATTAGGTTAGTGTTATTTCGCTCCCTACTTGATGAAGTGCTAGAGATATTATTCTAACTAATGTTGTTAACTTGTTTCGATTGAAAAATATTGTTAATCGAGAGTGGCAATGAGTAAGTAAACAAGTTATTCACTTTTTACAACAAAATTCTATTCTTGTACACACGAGGATTTCAAAACGATCTTCAGGTGATTTTTAATGGCTTTTTTGATTGATTTCAGGTTTATTTCCATTTTTTGTCCTAAGGGCCTTTTGTAATTTTCCCCTAGGGGTACTTTCGTAAGTAATTGGCTAACAAAGGATATTTTTGTCTTTGGCAAGTCTAAGGGCATTTTTGTAAAAAGTAATTTTCATTTTTTTTAGTTGAAAAGAAACAATGTAAATTAAAAAAGAAAAAGGAAACTGAATGATTATAAATCATTTGGATACACAAATCATTAATCATAAAAAGCCTAGCCACCAATCATTTCCCCTATTTGTTTTCCATCCTGCCTCAGAATCACAGGTCATAGCCATCATCACCTAATAATTCTAATCATACGACCATCATTGTGTCGTCATCTTGATTTTTGCGCAGAGCAATTAGAAGAGGATGCACATCATGTTGCCATTTGCGAGGAAAAGCTGTCATCCGAGACTCGCCGCACATCACGCTTGAACATGCCTGATCAATCACCGCATGTCATGCACTAAGTCACCACTAGCACAGTTAACCCTGTGCGGTTTGCGTGTGCATTCCTTAGTGGTCAAATTTCCGTGCGTCTGGGTGTTTTGATCTCTTCTATTGACTGTGTGTGCATGTGCATCCAACACTGTTCCTCGTCAGATTTTACACTCGCAGCCACTACCGATTCCACGTGCTGCTGCCACCTCGAGACTAACTTAATGCAATTTTCCTAGGTTGAGTTGAGTTAAGGCCCATGATTGTTTCGTGGAGCCCAATTTAGCAATTATTCTGCATGTTTAGGGTAAGGATTCCTTGCCTTAGGCTTTATGGACCTTCTGCATGATATATTGAGTTCTTTCCTTACACCATTGCATGTTTATCGGCTATGATATCTGGTTATATTGTTTAATCATGTTTTAGATGATATATTGGTATCTTGAGTATATAGCTATGTTGAGTGCAAGCATGCAAGCCAGTCCACATATGTTATGTTATTGTAATGGTTAAGGGTTGTGCCCTAAATGAATAGTAGTTTATATTTAAAGAACAAGCATTTAATATAATATTGTATTTTGGTTATTAATAAAGGTTATTATTTTAATTAATTGAGCATTTAATATACAAAACGTCATTCAGCTTTATCGCATTAATTGAATTAATGCCGATATGCCCATGATTATTTGGATGTACACTTGGACATGTATGTGAGACATACAAGTGGATATAATTCCCAATTAATAACTTAAAATGTTTAAAATATATAGATTAAGGTAAGGGTGGTTAAGTCTTGGTGACACTGTTGATACGATTCACTTTGTAGGACTTGTAAACAGTGTGATCATAGTTGTTCATGTGGAGACATGTGAATGAAGGTGCCTATTCAAAAAGAATTTTTTGCATAAGATGAGACTGGAAGTTTTGTGATCGAGCAAGTAATTAAGTTATAGACTCGTATTAACTACATTGTTAAGGATTATCGTATGTCGATGTGATCTTAATCCTGAGAGGGTTATGAACTTCTACTTTATGAAGTGTAATTTGGTGTGCATACGTGAGACAAGCCAAACAACACTAGGTCAATGGGCCTCCCATGTTTGGAGATTTTCGTAGTAAGTGGTTGGGAATGCAATGTCACAAGAAGAAATTCATGTCTTCCCTATTATTGAGGAAGATGTAGAGTTGTTGTCTTAAGAACGAATTCTAGGGCTTGAAAGAATGGTACCTGCCTCTCATTGGCTCGAGAGGATAGTGGTTTATAGTGGGACTATAAACATCTTGTTTATTACAGAAATCAGTGGCGCTTAAGGAGAAAGATGTAACCACGGGGGTAGATCGGATCTCTTGTCAGAAATGTGGATTATGAACAAGCTCGTGAAGAATCGCATGGTAGATGTTGATTATATCCGTGGACATAACTTGTCTTATAGTGCGAAAAGGTTCAACATAGGCCTTTATAGAATAAACATGTTGTTAATGGATAGGGATTAGATCTCAGGTGGTTACAGCTATCAACCTATAGGCCTACCTATCCTAAGGCTAGCTCATATTTGTTGTCACACTTTTTATTTCAAATTCATGGATTCATTATGTTGAACATAATTATATGACCATAAGTTTTATTTATTAAACTTGGTTATTAATATATTTGATGTATTAATTTAATGTTTATTAGATAAATATTAGTGAAGAATAATTACTTTATTGGATAAATTAATTATTGGATAATATTTAGTAAGAGAAAATTAATTAATATGTTTGACATATTAATTGCATAAATGATTATTAGATTATTATTTATTGAGAGAAATAATTAATTAATTTAATAAATTAATTGTACAAATCATTATTGGATAATTATTTCACTAGTAGAAACAAAAGTTTTAATGTCGGTCATATGCCGACATCTTTCATAATTGGTGTCGGACAAAAGACCGTGATCAATATAAGTGACATTAAAGACATTTAGTGACGGGCAAAAATTGACACAAAAAAGCTTTGGAGTCGCGCAAGATGACCGACGCCAAAGGTTTTTAGTGTCGATCGTGACCGACACCAAAAGTCTCTGGTGTTGCTCATTGGTATTAGTTTCGAGTGACACAAATGCTATATGGTGTCAGTTACGATCGACACTAAAAGTGTTTGGTGTCGCTAAAAAAGTGTCACCAATTCTTTTTGGTGTCGGTCAAGCCTTTGGTGTCGCTTTTTGGTATTGGTTCGAGAGACACCAATGCTATATGGTGTTGATCATGACCGACACGAAAATCCTTTCGTGTCGCTCCAAAAGCGTCACTAATTCTTTTTGGTGTCGGTCATGACCTATCTAAAAGCCTTTGGTGTCGCTTTTTGGTGTTGGTTTGGAGCAACACCAATGACTTTTGGTGTCGATTTTTGCGCCAGACATTAAAAATATTTTTTTTAATTTTTAAAAAATAGATTTTTATGGGTCACCATTTTCATTTAAACTTGTCTTTATTAAAATATTTTTTATGGTCACTATTTGGGACCGACATTAAAAGTCTCAAAACTTGTATAAAAAAAAAAACTAAGTGATGATTTGTCTATTTCAAGACAAATATAATAAGAAACAATGCCTTAAAAATATCAAAACACAAAATTCATCTTTACAAACATAATATAACTTTAGCAGAATATTTTACCTAGTATTCATCTCTAAACTCATCTTTACGAACATAATATAACTTCTAACTTTTGTTAAATTAACTGAAATTTTGGCAGCATAACGACGTAACTTTAAGATTACCAAAAAATCTTTTAATCTTGTAAATTCTTGAAATGATATAATATTCTAACAGAAATCAAAATCCACAATATAGAAAACTTTGTCTCGCCAGAAAGATTTGCATAATAGAAATATATAGAGACTACTTTAGTAAACAATATATTCTTGAGTATAATCAAAATACATAAGTGATTTACGAAAGAGTATATAAACAAAAATCCAAAATACTATACAATAACTAATCTTTGTTCGGTAATAAAAATCTACCTATGAAGTCTGCCCATTTCATTTGTACTCCATCAATATCTTCTTGAGTGTATAGTTTCGTGGAGTTAAACTAAAGCATAAAAAAGTATTTCGAAATTAGTAAAAGTTTTGCAAAATATATAAACTAAAATTGTGAATGAAGTAAAACAAAATTTACCAGTTTATTTATGGGGGTGCGCGTGCTGGATATCATCTTTATCATGAACAATGTGACATAATATCTACACACTATTGATCACAATTGATGAGGACACTAGGGAACAAAATTTTATCATTAATATAATAATTCTACATGACAAAAATTGAAGAAATCTATGATGTTTTTACGTACCTTCATTGATTTCCATGCTAATTTTGTGGATCTGAACTCATTCTTTGATTGCCACAATTGATAAGAACTATAGAACAAAAGTGAAAACATTAGCATAATAGCTAATTGAAACAAAAAAAACTTACGTATTCACGATATGAGCTAAACTCCCATCGGGCGCTTTATGACCGAGTGAGTTCATAATATAAACAGTTTCATCTTAAGAATTAGGACTACTAAAATCCAATGGTGCCTAAAATGACATAACGGTGAATTAGGACTTCTAAACAGTACCATAAGTAACTAAATCATAAGTAAAGTAACAATTAAATAAACAGTAATAATTAGAATAACATAATTGTAAAACAGAATTACATTACAAAATAAAAGATTCAAGAAGACAAGTAATAAACAACGAAGAGATAAATAAAATTGACAAATCGAATACAAAAAAAGAACGAAAGAGAAAGGAAGAATTGCTTGCTTGTGCTGTTACAAAAGTAATGCTGGGAACTATCTAGCGGTTACTTCGATACTAGCCTTCTTATTTAGAGGATTGAAAATTTCAAAGATGTGTTATTCTTTTAGTGAAGAATGTGAGATTTATATAGGGAGTGAAAAATAAAAAAATTTACTTCAATTTATCAATTAATTTTGATAAAAATATATTGAATGATGGAGATTAAAAGACAGAAAATATTAATTATATTCCAATTTTTCAATGGTAACTTTTTGAATTTGAAAATAAATTTTAAAAGAATTAATAATAAATGGTAATTATGTTTCAAATCTCATAACTTAAATCTCATAAATCTCCTAACTTTTGAATTTTAATTTTGAATCTAAAAATCAATTTTAAAGAAAATAATAAAATATTAATTAAGTTCTAAAACTAACGTGTCAATTTTAGAATTTGAATTTGAATTTGAAATTCAATTTGAAAATTATTGATTTTATTTAATAAATTTTAAAATCAATCAAAAGCTCACCATGTGTCAATCATCCAAGACTCCACATGTCAATCTTAAAATGGTCTACGATAATGACTCACTGCCACATCACCATCTTAAGTAGTCTGCATTCAACTTTGTTTTGACCATAATTTCTTCGTGTTAACTCCTATTTGAGTAATTCAAATTGTGTTGAAATCTTTGCTTTGAGCACTACATTCTGGATATTTATGCAATTTTAATTTTTACTTTTAAGTCGTGTGTAGAAAATTTAAATAATTCACAGAGTTGATTGCTCCATCACTTACCTTCCCAAGTTTCTAACTGTATAATGATCTCGAACAAGGAGTGATCATAAATGACGAACTTGAACGTTATTTGTGAAGGAGATCAGAGAAAATTGGAGATGGCAACTGCTATAGGCTAACATATTTCGAAATACTCGGACAAGGATTGAACCTCTTCCGGGGGTCGGCCAAGTTCATGCTTACCCCATAGGGGTCGGCCAAGTCCATGTCGACACCCAGCGGGTCAGCCAAAATGGAGGCCACAATCCCATGGGGTCGGCTAAGTCCATGTCGAACCCCTGAGAGTCAACCAAGCCAATGTCGACCTCCCGGGGTTGACCAAATGGAGGCCATAACCCCCGAGGGGTCAGCCAAATGGAGGCCACGACCCTCAACGGGTCGGCCAAGTCCATCCCGACCACAAGGGGTGGACCAAGTAAGTCCAGCCCCTCTAGGGGTCGGCCAAGGAAGGCCTCGACTCCCTAGGGGTCGCTCCTTGCAGCCTCAACCCTCTCGGGTACATCCAAAGAAGGAAAACACCCCTTAGGGGGAAAGCTGTGGAGGTTAGGACTCCCCTAGAGTCGATCGAATCCAAAATAACGACTGGATCTGCTGATAACGACTAGGAGTTATACCGAGTGAGCCAGCCCGAGTGGGTGGGTCATGGAGGTTAGGATTCTCATGTTGACGAGTTGACCAAGTCCAAGAACGTTTCGAGACACTGCACCTTGTGACGTCGTAGAGTTACATCAAGTAGCCAGCCCGAGTTGGTTGGTCGTGGAGGTTGGGACTCTCCACTAGGAGTCGATCGAGTCCAAGTAAGGCATAGAGACGCTGCACCTTGTGGCATTCAAAGGTTACATCGAGAAGGTTAGGACTCCCTTCAGGGCGAGCATTGGAGGTGAGGACCCGTAAGGGTTGAAGGAGACCAAAGCCGACCTTTAAGGAGATCGGTCGAGTGGGCCATCACAAGTGGGTTGGTCGTGGAGGTTAAGACTCTCTTGTGGAATAGTCGATCAAGTCTAAGTAACGCTTGGAGATGTTGCACCCCGTAACGTCCTAAGGTAACAACGAGAAGGCTGCACCATTAAGGGGTCAACCGTGAACGTGAGGATCTGCGAAGGGTGGCCGAGTCCAAGTAACTTCCTAGTCAAAGCCATTACACCTCCAAAGGGTAAGAGTCATAACACCAATATTCATTTGCGGTTTAAGGACAGACGTTTCCAAGGTCGGCCATTAAGCCGCCCATAAGTGAGCTGCAGCAGTTATGAAACCGACTGCTATAAAAAGTCAAATCATTCTCCATTTCAGGGGAGACGAATCCTAAGAAAAACTACGCTAAGTATTCTACGCCCTTCTAAGTTCTAAAAGTCCTCTAAATTACTCTCATAAACTCTTACTGACTTAGGCATCAGAGGCCCTGTGGTTCATACCACACCAGTGTGTCCTAAAATAGTTCTTTTTTGCAGTCTTCTCATCCTCGGTAATACAAATTGTACTGTGGATATCTGTTAACCATTTTTTGGCATCAATAGTTGGCACCGTTTGTGAGGACGAGAGAGTGTTCTTCCAAAGGAGCTTAGTTCTTACACGTTTTCTGCAAATATGTCTAACATTGAAAACAACCACAACCACGTTGTCGTAAGAGAGTCGGATGTTGAGCACGTTTCAAGGAGAATTGCCTCAAAGGACATGACAATGTTCATGTCAAGAACCACCCGAATCCTGAGGTGCGGTAACAAGGCAAGAACCGGAGTGTGCATATCCGAAGTTTACAGCTTTGGAGGAACAAGTGCAAGGAATGGCAGAGAGTTTGAGTCGTCTGGTTGAATTACTCTGACAACCTCCTTCGGCTCAGGCAGCCGACGCTGGAAACAAGGAACCACCACAAGAGGCAACGAGGCGACAACCTATCAATAACAAGGTTGCGGTAGAGAAGTCAGCGTCTTTGGTTCAGGACCCTGCCAAAGGGAAAGCCCCAGCCACGGAGGCTCCGAGAAAGGTTCCTTCCCGAAACCAAAGACTGGTCGAACGACTTCGATTGGGCGGTAATGATCGGAGGAAGGAACACTCGATTCACCAGAAGGTTAGTTATAGAATTGAAGAGTCTTCCAGAATGCAGTCAGTCAGGAGTAGCCAGCCGTGGAGTACCACACGAGGGTCATCCACCCAACATCCATCAATAACTCTAAGTTCTCGGAGGACGAGATTAGACTTGGGAGCAGATCTATGGGATATACTCAACCAACGCCGAAGAGAAGCGAGAGATGGCGGAGGCGAGGATCAACCTTGGTTAGCTCAGCTTCGCCTTCCAAGTTAAGTTGAGAAGCATGAAGAAGGCGTAGAACCAAGACGGACTGGACCTGGACAACCTAGTCGACCAGGTCGACCCTCCCTTTGTCAATGAAATCATGGAGGAGTTCGTCTCAATAAAGTTTAAGCTCCCAATGATCAAGAAGTATGACAGATCTAGATATCCCGTAGAACACTTAGATTCCTATCGGGCATGGATTGAACTTCATGGAGTTCTAGACACGATCAAGTGTCGAGCGTTCTCATTTACCCTCACAGGACCCGCCAGAAAATGGTTCAGGAAGCTCAAGTGCAAATCTATTGTGTCGTTTAGAGAGCTAGCTAGAGCTTTCATCACCTAATTCTTGGGTGGGCAAGATCAGAAAAAGCCGGTCACCCATCTACTGACTGTGAGACAAAGAAGCAAGGAAACCCTTCGGGAGTACATAGAACACTTCAACAACGAGGCACTGCAAGTCGAATGGTACATTGATAGTACGACCCTTGTAGCAGTTGTAGCCGGACTCAAGGATGAGAAGTTCAAATGGTCACTAGGGAAGAAGGCTCCGCTCAGTTATGTCGAATTGCTAACTAGGGCAAAAGGACATGAGTGTAGGGGAGTTGGTTAACTCCCGAGGAGGCACAGAAAGAAAATGCTCCATTTTGGAGCGTGAGAAGTCGAAAAGTCGTCGCGAGTCCGACGATAAAGAGTAGCGAAAGCAAAAAGCGGGTACCACCCAGCCGTTTTGAGAAATACACCCCAATGGCGATTCCATTAGAGCATATCTTGATGGAGATTCAAGATATAGAGAAGCTAAGGTGGCCGAGCCGAATCAAGATGGGATCGAACAAGAGAAATAAGGGAACATACTGCCTATTTCATAGGGATCACGGCCATGCGACCTTAGATTGCTACGATCTAAAGGAGTCCATATAGTCCCTCATCCGAAGAGGACGATTGGACAAGTACGTGGAAGAGGGTGGAAAGACGTCCGAGTCCCCTAGCAAGAAAAGGGGAGGAAAAAGATCACCACTGCCACCAGAAATCAGAACCATCATTGGAGGGCCGGTTAGAGGGGAGTTCATCTGGAGTCGAAAAGAGAAAGTGAGACAAGGTAGAGGAATGCTAAGGGGTGAAGAAGTGCGAGTAATGGAAGTAGGGGATGAGCAACTTGGTTTCACTACTGCTGAGGCTGCAACACTACACCAGCTGCACAATGACGCCTTAGTGGTGTCCCTGACCGTCTCCAACATCTGCATCAGGAGAATTCTTATTGATGGAGTAGTTCGGCGGATGTGCTATCGCTAAAAGCTTACGACTTCATGAAGCTAGGAAGAGAAAGGCTCAAGCTGAATACGACACCCCTAGTCGAATTTGGTGGGAGCATTCTGACTCTTGAAGATTCAGTCGAGCTCCCAGTAACCTTTGGAGAAGGAGAAACATAGTCCTCTACTTTGTAAATTTCTTGGTGGTGAACGACAACTCTGCCTACAATGCGATACTGGGAAGACCCACAACACATGGATTAACGACAACGCTGATGCCTTGGCAAAGTTAGCTATCGCCTACGAAAGCGAGGTGGCCAGGACCGTGCCAGTAGATATCCTCGACAAGTCTAGCATCACCATCAAGCTACTACACGAAATTAGCGAGACAACTCTGATTTCGCCAACAACATGGATGACCCCCTTCCTTGAATACCTTGGGGAAGGGAAATTGCCAGACGACAAGAAGGAGGCCCGATGACTTAAGTTAACGCTTCCAAGTACGTGGTGTAGGGAGATAAGTTGTACACGAGGGGGTATTCTTTACTTCTCTCTAGATGCTTAGACCCTAGCGAGACCACTTATGCAATGCATGAAGTGCACAAAGGCGTATGTGGCAACCATGAAGGTGCAAGGTCCATAGCCACGAAGTTAGCCAGGCGAGGTTACTTTTGGTCGACCATGGCCGAAAATTTCAAGAAATACACTCGGGCATGCGACAAGTGCCAGCAGTTCGTTACCATCCAAAGACAGCCGTCCGAGGTCCTTACTAGCATGATGGGACCATGACCATTTGCACAATGGGGGTAGTCCTTATAGGACCCTTACCAGTTGGGCGAGCCCAAGTCCAGTTCGTGGTGGTAGCAATGGATTACTTCACCAAGTGAGCCGAAGCCAAGGCCCTGACAACTATCACCGAAAAGAAGATGAATGAGTTCATCTAGAAGTGCATAGTCTGTCGATTTGGGATACCTCGTACCCTCATCACTGACAATAGAAAGAAGTTTGACAACCAAGCTTTCCAACAATTATGCTCTAAACTAGGGATCAGCACAACTTCTCATCACTAACTCACCCACAAGCCAATGGGCAAGTGGAGACAGTAAACAAGATCATCAAGAAGAACCTAAAGACCAAGCTTGAAAGCTTGAAGGTGTCTTGGGCGAAAGAGCTTCCACAAATGTTGTCGGCGTATCTCACCACACCCAGAATATCAAAACCCCCTACTCTTTAGCATTTGGGGGGAAGCAGTAACCCCAGTCAAAATGAACCTCTCATCCCGCGTATTGAGTTTTTTGACACATAACAAAATGACTGGCTACTACAGATGAGCATGGATCTCTTGGAAGAAATAATAGGTGCAAGAATGAAGAATGAATGAAGCCATAATTTAGAGTAAACAAACAGTTGTGAAGAATTTGGAAAATTACCTTTAGACAATGAATTGTCAAAATCAAAAGAAAAATAAATGATCGAAGTAATGAAGGTTATTAAAGAGCCAAAAATTGAAAAGAAAAGCGAAAGCATACCGATGGAAGAGAACATTGAGAGCATACAAAAGGAAAAGAAAATTGAAAAAGAAGTGGAGTCATAAGTGAAAAAGGTTCCGGTTCTAAGTAAGGAGAATGAAAAATTAGATGAAAAAGAATCATTGGTGAAAAAGAAAAAGGTTGAAGTGAGTGGAACAAACAACAACAACGCTATAAAAAAAGAAAGAAAATTGAAATGACAGAATATGTGCCCTCACCACCATCTTTCCATATGAAGTTGAAGAAAAAAAATAAACAAGAAGATACACATTTTCAGAAGTTTATTATAACAACCCGAATTTTTCCTTTAATAAATCGAGTGCTTTTATGAATTTTATATTTTTAATAGTTTCAAAATTAATTCAAGCACTAGCATATTCTATTTTCATGGTGAAAATCTTAGGATTTTATCTATTAAATAATTAATTTAAAATTAAATTAGAATAATGCCTAAAGAAAGCTCTAGATTTATAACAATTAGAGCTTTGTTTTGCAAATTTGAGTGGAAACAAGCAGATATCATAAGACTTTTACACAGACTTTGATATTAGTTATATGAGTTTCAAAATGATATTAAATGGGAATTTATTATTAGTTTAAAGAATTGGAAGTCAAACTAAAGGGGTTGATTTCACTTAAGGAAAAATGAGTTTTCCATCGTGAAGACTTATTTTGATAAGTGTAATGTTAAAAGTGGACTATTTGAAAAGTATGAATGTTTTTTTATAACCTGTGTAAAACAAAAAATTGAAAATAAATTGCTATTGAGTGCTTCTCTCTCTCTCTCTCTCTTTTTTTTTTAGGGAGATTTAAATAAATGCGTTCAAATTCACTTTTTATTGGAATTCATTTAAAACCCAATAAGCCTAAAATTTCTTATTCTTCTTTTCCTCTTGGCCGACGACCTCCATCACATTAAAAACTCTTCCCCTTAATTCTCTTTGTAGTGTTTTCAAAAGATTCTTATGCTTGGTTCTTCCCTTTCATCTCGTGCAAGGATGCTTTGTTAGAAGCTTAATTTTCAAACTCCATTGAAGTGAAACAAAGGCTTTGGAAGGATGTTTTGTTTGTGAAAGTCCTAAAGAAAAGTGTAGGTTGTTTATGGGTTTCCATCCTTTTGATGATCGTGTTTTGTGTTGGATTTCATGGTCTTAACAAGTAGGCTCGATTGTGGTTCGTAGGGTTGTCCGTTTGATACCAGGCCTAAAAAAAAAGGCAAAGAATGTTGAAATTTAAGGTATATGGTCAGTTTTCAAGCTTGCCTTTCTTGTAACTAAAATAGGTCTCTAAGCTTATAGTTGTTAGACTGTAATTTTTGTTATATTTTCTAGCTTGGTGTTATTATAGTTTTGTTTGAAGTAAAGGCCTTATTTGAAGTTGTTATTGTTCGTTTGTTGTTATTGAAGATCGGGGTAGCCGAGAGTTCAAGCTAACATAAAGAGTTTGTGTGCTATCAAAAGAGTTGTTGGGCGTTAGCACAACATGGGCATGCTAACAAGGAGATTCCCTATCTTCGGGCGTGTTGATCGATTCAACTACTTGAGAAGGTTTGGATTTCTTGAATGTTAAGGTAAAGAAACCTTACTTCCTCTCGTGGTCTGTGGTGTAGTAACATGTGTGCATGTCTATTAAGCTTGTTCTTGTTGTGTTGACGGATGTGTTTCCAGATTATCTAATATGTGATCATGCTATGAGTGTACTTGTGTGTACTGTTCTATTCCCAGATATTGTTTATATATGTTGGGATGTTCCATATGGAACTCATCATCTTGATTTGTCCCATATGTTGGGTCAGGATGTTCCATTGAGAACTAGTCATAATGATTTATTGAGTTTTAATCATTTCAAAGGGGATCTTATCCTTAATTTGGGGTCTTGTGGGTGAATATAAGCATGTGTAGGATAAAATAGAGTGTAAATTACTTGATGATCTGTATTGATTGTCCAGCTTGTTTGTATGACAATTATTGAGTAGTAATGCTATGCTATAAACTATACAAATTTGTGATGTACTGAGTTATTGATTCATGATAAGTTGACATATTATTGTGAAACACATGTTGAGTCACTAACTATATTGTTATAAACTTGAACATGATCTACATTACTTATGCATCTATGAAAGGCCACAAATAAGTATCGACATGAAATCCCGGGAGTGGCATGGCCCTACATGGGTAGCCTCGACAGTGTAAACTTTTATCTATTGAAGACCCGTGAGTGGCATAGCCTTACAAGGGTAGCCCCTGCGATGTAAAATCATGTCTATTAAAGGCATGGGAGTGGCATGCCCCATAAGGGTAGCCCTGGTGTCACCATTGCTATCTATTGAAGACTTAGAACTGCAGGGTTGTATTGATGTCGTCTCGGTATTATCATTCATCATATGTATCATTTGATATATGTATATGCAAACCACTTATTATATACATGCTTGTGTTGATCCCAAGTTAGGGATCCTTACTGAGTTTCGCGACTCACCCTTTCCATTGTGGATTCCCTCCAGATACTTGAACGAGGATGCTTACCAGGCTGATGCGATGACTATGGGAATCGTTGCAATGGAGTCTAGGAAAAGTCATAGCTTGTTTTTAAATTCTGCATATTTAATGACTTATTAAATGTTTTCGGGATCCAACCGTGTAACTATTTTCATCAATGCATTGGTTTAACCGTTAAAATCTTTTTATAACTGATTTTCATGCAATATTAGAGTTGAGTAAGGTCTTTAGTTTATTCTTTGAAAGCCTGGGTCCTTACATTTATGGATATATTGAATGGGATATAAATGAATTTTGCCTTTAGTTGACGCATTTAACTAGACGTCAAATCATATGCAATTGTTAAGGAAGCATTGATGGAGAAAAGCAAGTTTCGGGAGTTTAAAGTAATTTCTTCCAATGAAGAATGTAGCACAATTTTCAAAAAGAGAATTCTAGATAAAAATGAGAGATCATGAAGTCTTTACTATACTTGTCTCAAAAGGTGGCATCATTTAGGGAGAGCTTTCTACGATTTGGAGGCAAGCATAAATTTGATGCCTCTATCAATTTAGAAGAGTATTAGTTTAGGGAAGGTAGGGCCGAGCACTATGACTTTGTAGTAGCAGATAGGTCAATTACTTAGTCAGCGGAGAAATAAAAAGATGTGATTGTTCAAGTAGACAAATTTACTTTTCTGCTGATTTTCTCATTTTAAATTACAAGGCGGATAAAAAGATACCTATTATTTTAGCAAGGTCATTTCTAAAAACACGAAAAACATTGGTAGATGTTTATGAAGTACAATTACACTAAGAATGAATGACCTCAAACTTTCGTTCAATATCGTTGACTTTATGAAATAGCCAGTAGCAATTGAGAAGTACTCAGTTGTGAGTATACTTAGATAGTGGTTAAAAAAACAATGAAAAATGAATTGTTATAGCATCATGAGAATTGTAATAGTAAGCAACTGGATTTTCATGCTTGTGTAATGAAATTTGATGCATTGAACCTCAATGAAAGATCATCACTACCAATAAAGCCTTCTATAGAACAGCTGCCAAAATTAAACTTGAAGCCTTTGCTCGAGTAGCTGATATATGCTTACCTTGGAGAGAATAAGACGCTACCCATTATAATTTCAACAAACTTACTTGAAGAACATGAATTGATGTTGATCACATTACTTATGCAATACAAAAGAGAAATAGAATGAACTTTAGCATATATAAAAAGGAATCAGTCCTGCCTTTTATATGCGCAAAATAAATTTAGAAGATGATGAATATATCTTAGATTATTTGGTAACCTCAAAGGAGTTTTCAGAGAATATGGCATCATAATATAAAAGATTTTTGGAAACATGATTGCTAGAGCATTGTATTTCATATACAATTATGTGATGTTGCAATATCTATATCCGATGATTTTTTTAGTTATTTATTAATTTTGGTGCATGAATGTGTGATTAATCATATTTTAAATATTCTATGCAGATACTTTGGAGATTTCAAGCTAATGAAGACTGATATGTTGAGCTGGAGTAATACGACAGAAAGACGGAAGTTGAATTGAAGAAAGGCAGTTATTAGGAGCAGATTTTACTAAATATGTGTCAAGATCTTATAAGTTGCATGATTTCCAAGGTGAAATAGAGCAATCCTAGCAGTTGAGATCAATTGTATATATTGATGAAATGCTAAAGCATCAATAGAAATTTTCAGTTTACATTTTCATTTTCCTAAATTTTAGATTAGAAATTGAGAGCATTTTCTAGAGTTTATCTTTAGTGATTGGAATCGACGCTTTCTCTCTCTAATCTATTCTTTTCTTTTTGGTTTTTGTTCTTCGAGCTCTGTACATTTTGATAACGATTTTTTGTAACTAGATAGTGATTTTTGTAATGTAGCGCATTTAATAGAATGATCGGTTTGTTTTAGTGAAGGTTCGATTTAATTCTGAGTTGTACATTTGATTTTGAGTTCGCGATTGCAATTACATTTCATTATGTTCCGTTTGTATTTTTACTTTAATAATGAATTTTGTTCTTATTATTGAATCAACGAAATATGTGTTGATGAGGAACTAAATCTATTTCGATAGGAAGATTTATGGGATTTCGGATTGTGATAGCATTGAATAGGAAAATGTAGAATTATCATGCATTGTTGTAGCAAATTTCAATACATTTCGTCTAATAGACCATTTGTATTTGGCTTGTTGGTTACTTTGAGAGAAGGATTAGCGAGTAGAACTACATTGCATTCAATAGGTTAGTGATATCACTAACCTAAAAATGCAATGTAGACTTGTACTAATGCTTACTTGAATTAGTTGAAAAAAATAATGTTGCTCGAGAGAGGTAGTGAAAAAGTAGAGGAGTATTTCACTTCTTACCGTGATATTCAATGTTATAGGAATCTAATTTTCATATTTCTAATCCAATCGACCTTTCAATTCAGTGAATTTGCATTATTGTTGTTTGTGTGTAGTTATTTTGTGTTAATTTTTGTTTTACATACGCATTTATAATTCTATAGCAGATTTAGATCATTTTTACCAAACAATTCTTGCATATTGACTTGAAAAGTAAGACATAATTCAAATCCCTATAGAGAATGACCTTTTAGAAAGATTAAAAACTATTTGACTACAACAATGATTGTGTTTACATGTATATTCTACCTCATTTAGTCTTCTTTTGACAATATACGATTGTGTGAGCATAACGATTTGAGGTAGGATAAGGTCAAAATAAGTTTTTTGCGTCGTTGCTGGAGATTTTGTGTAGTTCAAATTCTTACTTTTAAAGTCTTGTGTAGGAGTTCTTAAATTTGTGAAGAGCTGGTATATCAATTACTTTGTGAAGTTAATGAGTGCATGAACGAGCTTCATTGGGAAACGGCGAACCAAAACATTATTAGAGGAGAAGAATCAGAGAAACAGAAGGATGGTCGCAAATCCAGGATTGAACAACCATGAAAGAAAAAAAAAATCTTGCATGAGAGAATGAAAGTGCAAATATTTTGTAAGAATGTCATGCAGCAACATACAGAGAACATTTTGAAGGGGCGAGAACTGCAGCGAAGGTATTTCAATCAAGTAATTTCTGACCTAATATCTGTAAGGATGCTCATTTTTTGGTCAAAACATGTGATCAATATTAGTGAAAAGGAAACATAGGGAAACAATATGAAGACCTTTGAATTTTATTTTAAAAGTTGAACTATTTGACGTGTGAAGTATAGATTTTATGGGGCCATTTTCATTTTCCAATGGGAATGTCTACATTTTTGCTATTGTAGACTATGTTTCAAAATGGGTTGAAGCAATTACTTGTCCTAAAAATGATGCTAAAATAGTGGTAAAGTTTCTACACAAGCACATATTTAATAGGTTGGCACTCCTAAAGTTGCAATGAAGGGACATACTTTGTAAATAGAGCTTTAGCCTCTGTGTTGAGGAAATATAAAATCACCCATAAAATTGCTACAGTATACCACCATAAACCAACAGTCAAGCAGAGATCTCTAACAGCGAGTTAAAGACAATTCTGGAGAAAGTGGTAAATCTGAATCAAAAGACTGGTCATCCAAGTTAGAAGATTCCCTTTAGGCTTATCGAACATCATTCAAAACACCATTAAGGATGTCACAATATAAGATAGTCTTTGGAAAAGCTTGCCACTTACCTCTTGAAATTTAACACAAATAAAAATAGGCATTGAAGGAATTGAACTTAAATTCGAATTTAATTGGACCAGAAAGAATGTTGCAGCTTCTGGAACTAGAAAAACTGTAGAATTGCTCTTATGAAAAGGCTAAACTTTATAAGTTAGAAAACAAAAAAAAAATGGCATGGAAACAGTTTAGTGCAGTTGAAAAAGGCCAACAGGTAATGCTTTACAATTCATGATCGAAACTTTTCCGTGGAATATTGAAATCTAAATCATGAGGACCTATTATAGTTTTGCAGGTATTCAAACATGGACCAGTTAGAATTAAAACTCCACTGGATCAAAGCGAGTTTATTGTTAATGGTCATGAGATAAAGCATTAATGGGAAGAGGGGTTTAAAAAATGGAACTCTTCTTAATCGTTAACCATTAATTGAGAAAGAATGAGAGCTGAAGCAATCTGGTATTAATCACAATTGTTATTATTATTTTTAGAGTTCAGCCAGGTCAGTTCACGATTCTTAGTAAATAGTGTGAATATGTTTGATTTGTTTTAGTTATGTTAGAGATGCTTGATTTTATTTAGAATTGATTAGTTAAACTTATGTTCTTTTAATGCATTCGAAAAAAAAAAAAAAGGAAAAGAGAGAGACATCAATCAATTTTTTCTTAGAATAGGAAAAAGTGATTGGGCCCAAGAATTAATAATGCATGAAGTGGCAGAGTGGAATGTGAACGGGTCAGAAAAAGATTTTGAAAATAAATCATTGCTAGTAGTTAATTAATTAAACCAGTTCGAGGTGCCGCCCATTAGTTTTGAAAAGATTTGTTTGGTGAAGAGGGAGCGATAAAATGACACAAAAATTTAAATGTTGGAAGAAAAATCGCACAACCTTTCAACTTTCTTCTTTAAATAGAGCATTTGAGCAAAACTTCTCTCACGCTTAAATCGATCTCAAATTTTGTCCTAGAAAATTCATCTTTCTTTTCGTTCTAAAAGCCCTTCCAATTCTCGATTTCAAATCCTAACCTGATATCAAATGGCTAGAACATGAAGCAGTTAAGTTCTTGTTGTAATTTTTGTGGCTAAGAAGAATTTAAAGAAAGTTTATGCCATAGTTGAGGCAGAGGGGGAAGCTTAAAGAATCCCGATGGAAGTCAAAGAAATAGTAACTGTTATGACATAAAATATGGCCCGGAAGTCTCGGAAGAGACCGGGACCCGAACAGAGGACTAAAGGACCAAAGCCGA
>JBBMEG010032454.1:0-21849 GCA_037832605.1 Cyclanthera cordifolia
ATATATTAAGTGTTATATTAAAAAAAAGAAAGAAAAAAAATAAATTGCTACCAAAATCAAATTTAAAATAATAATAATAATAAATAGAGAGGATCGGAAGTGAGTAGTGAGTGCGAACCCCAGCCATAGGAGTGAGGGGGTCGAATCCTGAACCGGCAGAGGCAAAACTGACGCCGGTGATGAGCTCCTCAATGCTAAGCGTGGGGTCCAAATACGGCGGAACATAATCCTTCACTCCTAAATAAGAAGCTACTCCCAAACACAAAAATCGAAGGATAATTAAATCAGAAAAACAAACACTCTCTTAACAATTTGGAATTCGGAAACACAGCAGTACCTAAAAAGTCGGTGCTAAGGCGGCCATTCGAAAATCTTCCAGTGGCGATATGTAAAGGGAAATCTCTCCCATAAGGAGCAAAATTGCTTCTAAATATTGTAGCCACGAAGTTATTGTTGCCCGGATCCACGGTCGAGTCGCCGAACACCAAAACCGCCGACACCGACGAGTTGCTATTTTCCAGAGCCTCTGTTTGAGAAAAGGGAGCCAAATGGAGGAGGAAGAACAGGGCAAAATGGGATAAGCGAGGTTCGGGATTAGCCTGATTCATGTCAATTTAGGTTCGGCGGATTTGGATTTTTGGGGAAGTGGAGATGGAAGCGCTGGAATGGAGTGCGGCTGTGTCTACGACTGGTGTGTGTGCCAGTTTTTATTGCAATACGGTCGGATTTTTCTATGACGAAACTGCCCTTGTGAGCTCACGATAATGCTTCTAGTTAGTCGTTACTTGTAATTATCGTGAAGTTAAAAAAAAAAAAAAAAAGAAATCTTGGAATTTGTGAAATATTCAAATACAATTTATAAAGCCACAAATTTAGTTGAGATGATCTATCTTTTTCATGCTTCTTTTTTTTTCTATTTTTAATTTTAAATAAAATCAAATGTAGTTAACACTTTTCTACTTATTTTATTATTTATTAAGTTTAAGATAAAATTACATATTTAATTATGATTTCATGTTTAGAAATCTTAAATGATATTTAATTTAATAAAAAAAAAAGCTTTACATACATGTTAAAAAGGTGTATAATTATTAGAAATGAGTTCATTTTCTACTTAATTTGCATGCATATTCAAAACGTTTTTATTTAGTATTTAAAAGAACATAAAAGTGCATCAGTACCCTTTTAATAGCCACACCTATACTAGTTGCAGAAGTCGACCTCCACACCCACCATCTTACTCGCCGTTCGCCGCCGTCGAATATTTAATTTGATTTGTAGATCAAATACTCTATTATTGCATCTATGTGTAGTAGTATTTATTTGTTCATGATTTATTAAAACAGAAAATAGAAAATTACGTGATTTTTTTTTTGGGCTCATATACTTTAATAAAGATATCATGTGACCATCAAACAATCAATATTAAAAGTGAAAATAGTTTGAATTTATATTATTTTTGTTTAGATCACATGTTTGATAGCGTAGACATACTTCATGTGTTACTCGACAATCTCTTTAACTCACCTTAAAACACTGTAATGTATTAATCTTACTAACTACCTCATGTGACAGTAGAGTTTTGATTGGACTGAGATAGCTATGTCCAACGCTAATTTAAATAATACACAAATTATATATTTAGCTTATATTGTTACTAATAAATATTATCAAGATATTTTGTAGAATTTGTTGATTTGACATTTAAATATTATTGAGTATGATTTAATTTTAAGATTTGATATTCCAACCGTTATATATATTAATGAAAAATAGGCTTCCTCACAATTTATCATCTATGATTTTGAGAAAAAATAACATTTAATTTTAACAATTTTTTTAAAATTTAAATTTCAACTATATAATTAAAATAAAATATAATTATGAATTAATGTAAATTTATTATCAACTATTAAAGTTTCCAACTTCATAAATATTATATATAGAGAGAATTAGGTAATGATTGAATAAATTTGAGTGGGCATTGCATATGGTGCATTACATTATCAATTTTTAGCCCATTTTTTTAATTCATATATACTACTTGATTGATACAATTTGTATAGTAAAATATTGGTGATCGGTTGGTTTTATGAGTTGATTGCATAAATTTATATATAAGTGAAAGAATTTGTTATATGTCATGTCATGTCACGATTGAAAGAGTTAAATAAACTCTCCGTAAAATTTACGGTTGTATACTATATTCAATACCATAAATTTAGAGATTTTTTAAATAAAACCTTATACATGTACCTATCTTTTGGTCATAAGTAAATATTTTAAGTAACTGTTTAAAGTAATTCACATTTATATAGCAAAAAATCCATATTGTCTATAACACTCATGATAAACTTTTGGTGCTTAAGTATAGAACGGCCTACAAAGTGCACTATAGTGACTTGCATGCATATGGACCAAATGGGCTTATAATACTTAAGAGGCCCAATGATGTTTAAAATGAGGCCCAGTGAACTTGTTGCTAACTAGAAAGAGGCCCATAGTACATGAGAGTGATGATACACTAGTGTCCCCACCAAAACCCTCTTTTTTTTCTTTTTTTTTTCTTTTTACAATTCTATTTAGCCATTTTTACCTGTAGAAAGTCAATTGGGAGACAAACCTTTTTTGAGGTAGGTGTTGATGACACAAAAATATTTATCATAATTTTAAAGTTTATAAATTATAAATTTAAATAGTTATTTCGTCCACTAAAAATGAAATTAAGATTCAATTTAGGATTCTTAAGAATTTCGGTATAAAACAAATAATTATATATATATATATACACATATTTTATTTTTATTTTTTTGACTTTTCATCTTATTTAACCCTTTTTATTTTATTAATTTTCCTTTTTTTTTTTCTCATGAAACCTACTTTCTTATGATGCAAAAGAGTGTTACATCGCTACAAAAAATAAACTAAAAAAAAGAAAATATATGTTGCGGGGGAGAAATGGTGTGTTGTGTGAAATTAGATTCATGGGAACATATCAAAGTTTCCTGTCGAGTTTTCTTTTGGTCGTGTCGGCCGACGGTAACCGAATGAAGGACGACATGTCGGCAGTCAAAACTAAATTGGGCAATAACTGAGGGGGGTTATTGGGGTTTTGGTTGAAACTAATGAAATTAGAAGCATTGAAATAATCGTTACGTTTAGCGGCGGAATCGGGGCGGTGGTGGTTGGCGGCGGCAGCGGTGGAGCTGCAGTGTCGAGGCTGGGTTTGGTAAAAAACTTTAGAGACGACGAATTCGCCGTCTTTCTCATCCTCGTTGGTGCCAAGGTGGTATTGGTGCATGACCCAGTTGGTTTTTTCGTGCTTCCTTTGGCGGCCGTAGTTGGTGTAGAGGACGAGGATTTTCTTGAAACCTTTGACGGCGCCGCCGACGAATACGGGTCGGGTCTTGCCGGTTTTGTGCCAACGGGTTTCGTTGCCTTCGTCGTCGGTGTGGACTTTGCGGCGTTTTCTTGTTCCTGTCGTGTAGGCCTTCGATGGTCGGTGGAAAAAATGCCTGATTTGCCCGTCTTTCCTCACTCCTGCCATTTTCATTACTCTATAAGAATATTTGTTTATTTATTTTTGTTCAAATTCAACTCATATATCACTTAAAAAAGAAAAAAAAAAAATCAATTCATATAAATTGAAGTGGCTTGAATTTAAAGAAGCTAATAAACATCAATAAATTTTAAATTTTTTGGTTCATATACTTATTTCAATTTGGTGGGTAGACAATGTGAATAGATTATCCTACAAATTTAAAAATTTTCTATATTTATTTAAGATGGACCTCCGTATTATATAAGAGTTCGTAAATTTAAGAGAAATTTGATGTGAGTAGCACATTTGGTAAAAAACATTATAATTATAGCAAATATTTATCAAAAATTCATTTGTAGCAGATTATTTTAATTTTTTTTCCCCGTAATTCCAATTTTATCTTTGGTAGACTTCAATCAATGTACTGACTGACTTCAACCACTCAACTGATAGACTTCAATTACTTAATTGATAGACTTCAATTAGTGTATTGATCAACTTCAGTCACTTAATTGATCGAATTCCATCACTTAATTGATAGACTTCAATTACTTAATTGGTAGACTTTAATTAGTGTATTGATCGCCTTCAATCACTTAACTCATCAACTTCAATCAGTGTACTGATCAACTTCAATCATTTAACTGATCGAATTCAACCATTTAACTGATAGGTTTCAATCACTTAATTTATAGACTTCAATTAGTGTACTAATCGACTTCAATCACTTAACTGACCTACTTCAATCACTTAATTAACTCATAGACTTCAATCAGTGTATTTATTGACTTCAATCAAATAATTAATGGACTTCAATCACTTAGGGGGTCTTTGGGCAATCGTTAATAAAAGGGGAGAATGTGACCAAGAATGGATATTCCCGGTGTTTGGACCACCGAAAATCATTCTCCCCATATTCAAGTTTCCCTAAAATCACATTTTTATTCTTCTCCTAAGTACTTTCTATTCTTCTCATAACTTTTATTCTCCCCAATAACTATTTGTCACTCACATCATATCCATTATTTTATTTTTCTCATCATCATTTCTCTTTCCTCCAAACACAATTAATCATTCTCTCTATTATCATTCCCTTAACCACAAACACAATTAATCATTCTCCCCATAATCATTCTCTTTCTCATTCTCCCCTAATTTTCATTCCTCCCATAATCATTTTCATTCCATTTGCCCCAAACACCTCCTTAACTGATTGACTTGAATCAGTTTAATCACTTAATTAATCGAATTCAATCACTTCACACATGCATCATACCGATTAGGGTTTCAAAATACATACTAATTAAACGTTTGAAATAACACCGAGAGGACGATTGAAAATCGAGTCTTATGGAAATCGATTTAGAAAAATGAAATTGATAAAAGGATCGAATGAGAGAATGATAGAAAGATTTGATCGACTTCAATCAATGTACTGATCGACTTCAATTGCCAGCATTGATCGACTTCAATCACGAGACTGATTGACTTCAATCAGCAGAATATTGATCGATTTCCATCAGTGGACTGATCGACTTGAATTACTAGACTGATTGACTTCAATCACTAGACAGATCGACATAAATTACTAGACAGATCGACTTCAATCACTAAAACTGGTCAACTTCAATCAGTTTTTGGTTCAGGGGCTTTTAGATTATTTTGATAGGTCAGCCCAAAAAGTTGTCATAGATGCAAATAGTTTCAAAATGTGCTCTACACCAAATATTTATGAGTTTTTTTAAATATACACCCAAAAGCTCAAAATTTAATGACTAATCAGCTTCTTTTTTCTTTTTTTTTAATCTCACCTTCCTACCAATAAGAAGGCTTACCCTAATTTTAAATACTACCTTAAAATCTCACAATAAACACTCATAACTAGTATTTCGTGTCACAAAATTAAAATAAAATAATAAAAAAAAAAACTTATTTTAAAATAGGACTTCATGTGTATTTTATAGAATTTAATTAAAAAAGGCTTAATTATTATTTTATTTGTAGGTTAATTATAATTTTGGAAGAAGTATTCAAATCAATAATGAAACTGACCTCACTAAGATTTTTTTTTTCAATTCAAATACAATATGAGAGGAGACTAGATCATTCGAATATATTGGAAACAGTAGAATTACTGCTTTTGTTGATTGCTAATATGACTCAAGTTAATGTAGTTGAAAAAAAAAATTTATTTAAAAAATAAACAACAAAAATAAAATGATTATTAATTAAAAAAATTTATTTCAATGGCCTTCATTATAATTTTTTGGATGAACAAAAATATTTGGAAAACAAAAGGTTAAATTATTAAAAGGGGAATGATATGTTAGTTTTATTGTTTAGTGGCAATAATATGTTAAAAACTACATGAAAATTTATCTTTGACTTTTATTTAAGAGGACAATTTATATTTGACTCTTATTTACGAGGACATGATAAATCTATATTCCATTGTTAGTGTAACTTCTAGTTGAATAAATAATATATATATTTTTGTATGATTTATTAAAATAATGATTAGATATATATTATATATATTTTTGTAGAAAATCGACATCTAATATTTAATGTATTATTATTATATATTTTTTTGAGAAATGAATGATGAAAAGTCAGAAGATGCAAACATTTTTAAAATTGATCAAATGTGATATCCATAAAAAGAAATACGTACCTGGAAGTTTCTGGGGGTGAGTATAGCAAATCCCATTGTCTCCATGAATAGTAGTAATGAACTCATCAATAAGAGGATGAAGCTTTGAATTAGCATCACAATTTTTTGCCTTTCCCTCTAAATGCTCTACAATTTCTTGATCCGTTGGATCAAATTTCACCCCCGCTGGTAGCCCAGGCAAATCATTAATCCCACCACCCTCCTTCAATTCCAGAATTAAATATCAATATTCAATATTCCTTCCCTAAATAATTAATAATATTAATTATAATTATATACCTGCTCCTGTAACTTAATCTCATGGCCACAGGATGCGCATCGAACGGCTGGAGGTTGCTTGCAAGACGACTCGTCGTCCGACCCACTGCGCCAAGGCATGATCTCTCTGAGGGCGTGCTTCCGGATTATAATAAATATTATTATTTATTATTTAAAAAGAACCATATGAAACCAAACAAGCACCTCGTTTGGATGTAGGAGGAAAGAATTTCATTCTTTTTTTTTTTGAAATAAAAAATTTGTTGCTACCAAGCTCTGATTTTGTGCTGAGATTGGATGTAAAAAGGGGAAAAGAAAAAAGAGTTTTAGTTTCTACAAATAGAAAAAAGGTTGCTTCAACGTCAAGTTTCCAAATGCTTGCGTAATTTAATGGCATTATATAAATAAATAAATAAATAAATAAAAACCCAATATTTGAGTGGAGATGGAGAATCATCGGATTCTTCATTTATTCAGCGGACGTTTCAGTTTCACCATCTCTTAGAAAATAATTTAAAAAAAAAAGAAATGGTGGGTTTGCTTAGTTTGGGAGTGAGATTAAAGATTTCTAAGATTGAATTTGAATATACAAAAAGGGAAAATATAATACGTATGGAAATTCACACCAAACGTATATAAAATAATATAAATTTAAATTCAAATAATATATGTGATCTTACCTTAATCTTTTTCTTTACTTCCACTTCTCAGCTGAAGCAAGCTATTCTTTGCCTCTCTCTGCTGTCGATTTTGTTTTGGAGCAGCTTTTTTTTCTTTCTTTATTATTATTTTTTTAATCCTCCGGTTAATGAGCAGCTAGCTAAACACAGTATTTTTCGGGACAAAAAATGGATTATTTAAAAGAATATTGGGTTTTCGTGGAAGTGTTGTTTTGTTATTAATAATTAGATGCCTAAAATTAATGCCTTCGTGCTTAGCTTAACCTACACGAATTTAATTTTCGGCATGCATCTTATCTATTTGGGGTTTTCTTCTCTGTGGTCGACTACATTCTACACCCAACTGTCTTTCCTTTGCCAAGCATTCTCACTCGTTCTTTCTGTTTCGTCGTTGGACAAAATATTTATCCGTTGAGAAAATGATTTCATTTTTTGGTTCTTATTTTTAAACATATTTAATATTTATTTTTTATTTTTGGAGTCAAGTTTCTCGTGGTTTTATGTTTAAAAGGTAAATAATTTTACATTTATTTCAACAATTTTCATTTTTAATTCTTAAGTTTAAAGTCTAGTGCGCCTAAACTATGCTTCCTTTCTTTTAGTTATTTTTGAGTAATTATATATATATATATATATATATATATATATCAAATTAAAATTAATAAAAAAACATTTTTTACAAATATAGAAAATATATTTTTAGTCTTGGATTTGGGATCTAATTTCTAATTTGTTCTTATGTTTTGAAATTGACATAAACTCGAATGCATTAGTTACCTAATATAATTATAGTTAAAATGATGGCTATGATAATTTTAAATACTAATTGATTGATGAAATGTTTGTTTTGATCTTGAATAATTTTTAACATAAAATAGGTATAAAAGTAAATTAAAAAAATATACAAACACTAAAAGTTGATATTATTGAAATATCAGATTAAAAATGTTTATTTTTTAAACATGCAGGGACTAAACTGAAATTAAAGTTCAAAACTTAAGGATAAAATGTAATTTTCACATGCATCAACCATGATGACTGCAAAATTCCAACTTAGAGCCATGTACATAAATGTTGACGTACAAATTATTAATGAATTTTTTAAGTAGAAAATATCATTTTGTTTTAAACATTTTTCCTTTTAAATAATTTTGTTCATTATTCCTAACTTTTTCATTTAAATTTGAATCTTGTTCTTGGAGTATATATAATTTTTATCTCTTTACTCTCATTCATCTATAATTTGAAAATTAGTTTTTAAATAAAAAAATTATGTTCCGTAATTTTTTTAACGATAATTTCCTAATGAAATAAAAAATTTATAAATATGTTTCGTAATAAATTAACGTAATTTTATAATCAAATTCATATTTCAAAAATATGTTTCATAAATTAAATTGTAATATATATTTTTATTTTCAATTATTTTAAAATATTTATTAATTAATATCGTCTTTTTATTTCATTTTTTAAACAAAAAATGCAAAAAAATCTTCGACGCTAATAATAATTAAAAATATGAAATAATCAAAAAAATTTAACAATTTTTTTTGTTTAAATACATTTCATAACTTCTCCATATATAAACCTCTTCATCTAAACAAAAATTAATAACATGTCTATTTAAACATTTTACCAAAACTCTCGACCTAACAAGTTATTACTAATTAAATGTTCAAAGTAACTTTTACATTAAATCTCAAACAAACACCTTCATATATCTAACATAACTTTCTTAATTATTGGAAAAATGGAGTTAAAACAAGTTAAAAAGAACGAAAGGATTTGTGGCGCGTTGATTTATTATTCAATAGTAGTTCAGTTCAATACCACGCCATGAAATCGGTATTTAATTTTTATTTATTTGAAAATAGTGATATTATGTACGTAGGATTTATGAAAGTAAAACTAGATTTAAACGTTTTCCATTTCATATTGCGAAACGAAATACAATTTAAAAAAAAAAATTGCAATGTAAAATTTTACAAGTGAAATAAATGGAAGGAGGAGATGAAATTGGTAGTTAGGATTACCGTGGACTTGGCCGTATGTAAAAATTGCTCTGCTTCCGTGTATCATTAACTGTCAACGTTTATAATCTTCTTAGACAAGCCAAAGCAAACAAGTAGCTTAGGCATAAAGCTTCACGGAATTTACAAAAACATTTAGAAGGAGAAAGTATAGTGGTGACCAATATAATCGTTCAGGAAATATGTTCAAAGTCGATAATATCGTATTAGAGTTATGTATTAAGTTGTCATTTTTATCAATTAAGTACTTGTCCTGACTTAAAAATAAATACGTCGATAAACAATATATGATAAAGATGTTTAGAGCCCGAAGACAAAAATTTGTGATAACTTTACTAAACTAACGATGTACACAAAAGAATAGGAGTTTGGTCTTGAATGTTAGTTGCACAAATTTACTCTCAGGACAGGAATATACTTTCAAGAGAAAAAGAGTTAGGTCTGAATATTTGCTAGACAGATTAACTATATGATGAGAGGCTTGATCTTTGTTTGAGGAGGAAATTAAATCTTCATGTGCTGAACACAAAAGAAGACGAGCCCATGTTTGTTAAATGAGAGGAGATCTACTCATAACAAAGTCTTATAGAGTGCATGGTTGAACGTAAAAAATATCATATCTAAATCTTCCAATAGCATTATTACATCTTTATCAATTATTTTGTATTCTTTTCTGTCAATAAATATTATGCCAACTTCAACTTTGAAACTTCATCACGTAGGTTCTAGCTTCTACATATTCAGATTAAGAGTAAAAGACTAATTTTCATAAAATAATCATGTAGAATTAGTTGTTATTTGTTAGAGTATTTAGATTAGTTTAGTTTAGAATAACATTAATATTGTTAATGTTAACATTTTCTAGTCAACATTATTATGTAAGGTTCACTGAATATTAGTTTGTTAACGCAAGTTTATTGTGGCCTTAAATTTAGATTAATATGATAAATATCTTAGTATAAATAAATATAATGTACTTATGGTCATAAATATGCAGGGTATTTATGCAGCTTGCATCTTCTGTTCTAAAACTAATTTTTAATTAGATGTTAAAACGAGTATAATTCAGCTGACATTAGAAATGTATTAATATATGTTTGATATGTGGTTCGAGTCTCCCACTACCAAATATTGTAACCGCACACAAAAAAAAAAATCGCTAGATTTAATGGTTTACTACACATATAGTTTGCATTGTTTGTGACTTTTGAGGTGGTTTTTAAGTTTCCACCCTCATCGTACTTAAAAGGTCCTTCTTAAGGACATTTTCAAATACTGATTTCTAGGATTGAACTCGTGACTGTGGTGTTGAACTAGATTACCTCCAAACAATGAAATTAACGCTCCACTGGTCGTTACAGTCATCTTAAATGACAGGTAACTCGATAATTAAAATGTGTGTCATCAAAAGTTATAGGACACTAAAAACCTCATCTTCAAGAAAATCAAATCATTCTTAATATTTACCATATTATATCTTTTCATATTATTCAACCCTTAAACATTCATAACCTAGAAATGATATCGAATCATAGGGACACAATAAGTCAAAATTTATAAAAGAAAATAAAATAAAAATAAAATAATTTCACCATATTAATTGTGGTTCTTCGATACAATATTTTGAAGGTAATTAAAATATATAAACAACAATTATAAAAAGTCTAGTATAATCTAATAGGTGCGCAAGTGGTGGATGTTAAGTTGGGATTATTGATCAATTTGAATGTAAAATAATTGGACACGTGTATTTTTTATGTAACAATAATTAAATAATATACTATTATGCCCCTTATTACCATTTCTTCCCTGCCCTCAAATTCTCTGCTCCCAAATCCCTAATCCTCAATTCCTTTTCTCTGCAATTTAATTCCATGGCTTCCTCTAAGAATTACCTTCCTTCAGTCGTCGACCCATGGGCTATCTGACCTGCTTTCCAAGACCCATGGATATCCAACACCTTCTTCAGAGAAACCCACGCTATCTCCAACGCTATCCTCTCATCTGATCCCGACCAGAGATCCGCATCTAATATTAAAAATATTATATTTATATAAATATGTATTTATAATATTATTGAATTTAAAATATAATACTTATTTATTAAACACAATACAATATTATAATATTATTGTATTTGTATATAATATTGCATTTATAAATAAATATTAATAATATTGTATTTATAAATAATATTATATTTAAATCGTATTTATAATATTATTGTATTTAAGATATAATACGTATTTATAGGACATAATACAATATTATAATATATTGTATTTATATATAATATTGTATATATAATAATAAGAATACTAATAATATTGTATTTATATAAATAATATTATATTTATAATAATAATAATAATACATAATTATAAAAAATAATTAAATATGTATTTATAATATATTAATGTGTTTAAATATAATACATATTTAAAAAACACAATACAATATTGTGATATTTTTATATAATATTGTATTTATAACCATAATAAAAATAATATGTTTATAAAAAAGAGTATTGCAATGTACTTATTATAAATACGTACGAAACTATACAATATACAGAATTAATACGTAGAAAATAATGATAATGTGAACGGTTTGTAATTGAGGGTAGTTTTATCATTTCATATAGATACGATTTATGAGATTTTTTAATATTTTATCCTAAACCCATTCTTGCAAGTTCCCGATTAGAAAATGAGATAGGGTAATTCCAAATTTGGATTTCTAAAAAAAAAAATAAAAAAATCGAATTAAATTCCCACTTATGAATGGGTAAAATTTATTTTGTGCAGAAAATGGTACAATACGTTTTAAATCAGGCATAGAATTTAAAACTAAAAACAAGAACTCGAAAAAGTATTTAAACAAAAAGACTTCTGCAATTCCCTTCTCAGTACGTAACAGAAGTGAACCATTAATTATGAAAATTAAATGTGCACAGTTGAGCTGGCATTACAAAAGTTATGTTTTTATTTGTTTTTTTTATTTTATTTTTTTTATAAAACATTAGCGTCGAAAGTGAAGGTAAATAGAGCGTTACTAAATATGTGGGTGGGTATAGGATTGAGAAGGGCAAAAGTTAATAAGATGTTAATTTTTTTAGATGAGAATGAATACAAATTGATTTGATGGGATGAAGATTATTTTTTTATAAAAAATTAAAAATAATCAATATAATAGGGATATTTGATTGGAAAAGAAAAATTAAAAAATATATATATTAGACCACGTACGAGTTAGGGTGGGTTAGTGTAACTCATCCTAACTTTCCCTTACTCGGCAACTCAAACACGCTTTCATTGGATTTTTCTATTTACCCAGTCTGGTTGTTTAGGAGTAATTGATATAGTTAATTAGTCATTTTTTTAAGTATGTGAACATAAAAAAAAATTATATTCTTAAACTAATTTTAAACTTAAACATAAAATTGGATTAAGATCTAAATTAAAATAAACTACAAGGTAGATTATCAAATAAAACCACATAATCAAAATGTTTGTTTTTAGTTTAATAATAATCAGATGTGAAATATTCAAAACTCGAGACCATAAAGTTTATGAATTGAACATAATTTGGTTTCTTAAGATTCAAACTCTAATGAAGTTCTTTTTCAAAAAAAAAAATCAAAAAAAAAAAAAAACTTTTTTGGAACATAAATCTATAATTGATGTGTGGAGTGTCATCACCGGTACTATTCTAACTCGAAGTAATATTTATAATAGAGAAGTGGATATTTAAGTTTATTGTCTGATGTGTGAAAAAGGAATTGAAAAACAAATGTGCATATTCTAAAAATGTCTTCCCCTAGTTTTCGGATTTTAGCCAAGAAGGTGGATTCTGGGATTGCCTTTTAGGATAAGATCGTTTCGATTTCGCCAGAGCAAGAGTGTGATAAACCTTTTATTATCAATTAGGGATTATGGAATTTCAGGAATTAAACGGTTATGGAAAATTTTGCTGTCAAATTTCATAATCTCCCAAGTGTTTATTTTTAATACTATTGGTGCTTAGCCTCTAGTTTATGCAGGTATTCCGAAGTAATTAACGATAGGAAGAGAGAAAGGGAGCAGGAAATATGGTAATCGCTAGTTGGTTGTTGAAAGCTCAACACTTCATGCTTTGTTTCCTGATTCCTGTATTGGTGGGATCGTGTGGATTGTTTGGGAATTAGATGCATGTTGGAGTCTTAAAATTTTAAAAGGTGCTTCCCTCGATCATGATGGAGTTATGATGCTTTTGTGATGGTGAATGCTATGTGTTAGGATTCTTTGGATTGTCGGAAGTTTAGCAATATTATTATGGACATTAGATGTTACTTACCATTTTTGTAATTGTAATAGAATTGGTAAAGGATTGATTAAACAACATGATGACCTTCTTAGTTGGAATGTTCTATCCTATGTGGAGGAGGGTTTTAGAGGGGAAAATCTTCTCATACATCCAGAATGATTCTACTATTTTGGTGGTTGATTGAATTTGATGAATGTTTAAATATATATATATATATATATAATAAAATAAAATAAAAGCAAGAGTCTAAAAAAACACTCGCATCATAAAAAGAAAAGTTACCGTTTAAAGAACGAGGCTTACACACTACAGGGGGGCGGACAGCGGCGCGGTGCAGGGGGCGGGGTTGTACGGTTGGTTTGCAGCCTCACCCTCTCAACTAATCAAAGTCATTTCCCCCAAAATGCAATTCACCTTCTATTTTATTTAATAACGCTAAATTGATTAAATATAATTTTCTATATTCTCAAATAACCATTTTTATTTTAAAATTAACATTCCATTTTGATTTTTTTTTTTTTTCCTTTTCCATAAATTGTTTATGCATATTTGGCTCTTGGTTTTTTTCATTCTCATAAATTCCATGTTTAATATTTATCAAATTTCATGATCAACTTATATGATGGTTATCATTCAATTAAAAAAAATTAATTTTTAAAAATTAGTCACATTTTTATAATAAAATTATTAATAGTATTCAAATGTCAAATTTTTTATATTGATGAATTTTAAAAATTTTAAAATTCCAAAATCCAAGGAATGACCTAAATGTAACCATTGTTGCAATTCCATGGCAGGTGGGTTGAAACTTGAATTAAGATGTCAGGGTAGAATTGAAATGTAATAAATGCTCATACAAAAATAAATAAAACTTTGGTGTTTAATGTTTTGTATTCAATTTATTTGATTCCATTTTTTTTTTTAAAGCGAAATGAAACAAAAGAATAGAAATAAACACACTTGTGACCAACGCAACCAACTCTCTGCAAATTCTGTATTTCCTTCACTTAAATGTTTCTTCTGCGCACAACCACTGCCAACCCTTTTTTTTAATTTAAATTATATAAAATACTTCTCAACAACTTTCAAATATAAATTTCAAAATCTCAAAAAAAAAAATAATAAAAAAATAAAAAATAAAATAAAATACTATTTTAGTCCCCACCTTTGTTCCATTTTGATCTATAAACTTTTCAGAGTTCAATTTAATCTCTAAACTTTCAATTTTGTTCTATTTTGATTCCTCAACTTTCAAAATTTTAATTCTAATCTATAAATTTTAATAAATAATCAAAATTGGTTCTTATAATAAATTTATAATAAATACCGAATGAAATTAGTTCAATAATGTTAATAATTTTAATACAAGTAGAAAAAATACTCGAACATATTTCTAAAATTTATATTAAAATATGATATATTTTTCAAGAAAAAATAACAATAAAAACCCCAATTTTTTTTTTTTTTTTTTTTTTTGAAGTTTATGAACTAAAATTGAACTTTTGAAAGTTCAAGTATCAAAATGAAACAAATTTGAAAGTCTAGAGACTAAAATAGAACAAACTTTAATTTTATAGACAAAAATTAAACTATTGAAAATCTAGAGATCGAAATAAAACAAAAGTAAAAGTCTAGGAACCAGATTTATATTTTAACCAAGCAAAAACTTGAATGAATATTTAATGACTCATCATATATTCATAGTGGATAATAAAAAAATGTATTTGATAACATGAAATGGTAAGAGAAGGGATTTCTAGACATAGTTATAAATTTTCGTCTCATAAATAACTAATTTATTATTAATTACTTTCTTTTTTTTTAATCAAAATTGTTTCTATTTGGTTTGGTTGTAGCCAAATATGCGAAAATAGTTTGATATTGCAGCTGTTTAATTAGAAGTATTTGTGCTACAAAAATAGAAGGGGTTTGAAAGACATTGCATGTTGTGGTCATGTTTGATATCATCTTTGTTTAGACAGAGACAACTTTACAAATAATGTCCAGCTTCAATGTACTATGTCTCCTTCCTGTATTCTCTTCCATCTCTAAGTTATGGAGTTTTACTCACTCATTTTAGTGTGTATTTAAGCTACCAACATCAAGCGGAAACAAAACAAATGAAAATGTTTTTATTGTTTGGATTATCCATAATTATTCCTGTTTTTTTTTTAATTATATTATTTCTATTTTTTTCTAACTATTTTTTATTCTTTTCGTGTTAAATTTTTATTCTTCGATTAATTATTTTTCATTTACATCAAACTTATTATTTCGTTTTATTTTTTTCAAAATCATTCACTTTACTCCAAATACAAACGATCATTTTTCTTTTAATAAGTCTTTTCACCTCAAATACAAATGATTATTCATCTCATAATCATTCTCTCTTCTATTCTTCATCTAATTCCCCATTCCCTGCATAACCATTCCCACTTTCCAAAATACCCCTTATCATTCATGGGTATTATAATGTAAAATTGTATAGTGATTATTTTAAGTAATTATAATAGATGGTTATTTTGAGTGATTAGAAATTTGAGTTTCAGTAAAAGCTCTTTTGAATCTAGTTATTTGTAAAGAGGTTGCAATAAATAATTCATTTGGATTATGATTATTATGAGTGATTATTTAAAGAGATTGTAAATGAATGATTATTTTGAGTAATTACTATATCTTTTTGGGATGTAATTATTTGAAGAAGAAAACCTTCATTTATAATAGTTGGTTAATAACATCAAACAAACGATCCTATATAAATTAACGAAAAGAAAATGATATCAATTAAACATTGAAAAATAATAATAATAAATCACAATTTTTATTTTTTTATTTTTTTTAAGATTACAACAATGGTGGTCAGAAATTCAAATTTGTGATCTTTTGATCATCAAATTTATACTAATCGAGTCCAGCTGCTGCTTTTGTTGACAAAATCCTAAAGCTAATGCTACTTCATTTGTAAAGAACGGACATCGTTGCGCAGGATCACACCATTAAATTTTTAATGATGTGTGATGTATGAGTCGATATACTACCTTCACAACTAATAAAAATACATGCAAAGAAGCATACTAACAAAAAGTTAACGTTCATATTTTTAAGAAAAGATTCAAATGTTTTTTTATCTCAAAAAAGATAGATTCACATGTCATTAATCTCAAATAGAAAGATTCAAAAAAAAAAAAAAAAAAAAACTTTAAACAAATACAATTTAGAGATGAAATTATTCAGACATATATTATAAAAAATACTGATTATCAATTTCTTTTTACAATTTATTAGGAATGAGTGTTTTATTTTTTCCAAAATTAACCGTGGTTGTTTGAAATAATGTAAATTTATGTTTTCATTTAAATAACTCAAATTTTACTAACTAGATGAGTTTATTTTCAAAATGAGATACCACTATTTGAATAAAAGTTTTCATATTTATTTAGAGATCTCAAATTAAAAATCATATAAATATATTTATTTTCTTTAGTATATAACTTTATCAAATTTACAAAATATGTCAAATAAAAAAAAATTAAATTTATTTACGTATAGTTATAAGTTTAACAAAAACTAATTTGTTAATTATTTGTAAATTTTCAATTTAAATTAAAGTTATTTATAAAATTATAAGAAAAAGAAAATTAATAGCTCTTTTTATTATAATCTGCACCCTAAAACTTCATTAATCGTGATTATTGTTATGTTCTTTAAATATTGTCGGTCATTTATAATCATCATCTTCTTTTTCTTCTATCGAGTTTTAGAAGATAGATTTTGATTATTTTTTATCTATAACAGAAATAATATGAACTTAATTTAAACTATTGAACTAATCTTTACTACTGTTTTTTTATCTACACATTCCCACCCCCATTTGAATTTTAAAATAATTTAGGTCTCAACTATGGTACTCAAAAATCCCACAATTAATTAAAAAGAACTAAAAATAACATGTTTCAATTAATAAAAAAAAAAATACAATTAATATGTAAAGTTTGCAACACCCAATCATTTTTAAGAAACCAACAACTTTGTAACGGCATCGAGACACTCTACTTCAATAACCGTGACCCAAATTAAGAACCCAATAATTTTGCAACAACATCAACAAACTCTACTTAAAAATTTAAAAAAAAAAAAATTAAAAAAAAAAAAAAAAAAAAACTGCTCTTTTTGGTTCTACTTGTCGGAATTGGAAAATGGAATTTTTTTTTTTTTTTTTTTTTGAGATGAGGAGTTTCATATTTTAGAATGTCATCAAAACAGGCCATCCTGAGAAACCATCACATGGAATTAAATGCCAAAAAATTCTCTTAAAAACCCCATCATTTTCATAACTGTAAAATTTCAGCAAAGCAAACAGATTTACATCCAAATTGTTCAGAACAATGCTTGCTTTTTCTGGCATCTTCTCAAACAGAGGAAAATATCAAATCTGGGAAGTAGAAAAACTTGGGAAATTTTTTGTATGAACTGGAAGATCTTTACGCCAACCAAATTAAACTGTGTTTTTGTTCTATGCTACACTTCCCTGTTCTGAATCATCTTCGTAATAGTAAGGAGTTAACTTCCCATCTTTGTTGTTGGTTTTGAATTGGTTCTCTGCCCCAACTTCTTGCAGCAATTTCACTACTTTTCTCATTGATGGCCGGTTGACGGGCAGAGGGCTGGTGCAGAGGAGCCCAATGTTCACAACTCTGCATATTTCTTCCTTGAAACAACTCTCCAATTTCGGGTCAATCACCTGATCGATCCCGTCTTGATCTAATGTGAAACACACCCATTTCACCAAGTCCTTCTCCCCAAACTCTGGATCATTCGGAAGCCGCCCGGTTATTAGCTCCAGGATTACCACGCCGAAACTGTATATGTCGCTCTTTTCGTTTACTCGGAGTGTATAAGCATACTCTGCAAGAAGTTCCAAAGAAGTAATGTTACAAAATATATAAATTGGTAATTTTAACAGACGTTAACTAAATATGTAGTGAGGAATTTGATTGTTTGTAAGATTTGGTTGAATGACAAGTTTGATTTACTGACCTGGAGCAATGTAACCACAAGATCCTGCAATGACCGACATGGATTTAGGCCCCTTCGGAGTTGAATCGAAGACCTTAGCTACACCAAAATCAGCCAACCGTGCTCCGAAATCGCCATCCAATAAGATGTTGTTAGACTTCACGTCTCGGTGTACGATTGGAGGAACGCAGTCGTGATGAAGATAAGAGAGACCTTCTGCAACATCAAGAGCTATCTTAAACCTTGTAGGCCAATTCAGCAGTCCTTTTTTACTACTATGAAGCAAATCCCCCAAGCTTCCATTTGGCATATATTCGTAGACCAAGAGTTTGTAGTCTCTTGTTACGCAACAACACCACAACTTCACAATGTTCTTGTGCCTAATCTTTCCTAGCGTATCGATTTCAGCTTCGAAGCCATTGTCTAGAACTTGACCCTTCTCGACGTCGCCTTTTTCGCAGTCTTTCCTCATCCCTCCAAACAGCTTCTTCACTGCAACAGCCTCCCCATTGTTGAGCACAACCTTATAAACTTTACCAGAAGCTCCACTGCCAATGATGTTGTCGTCATCTAAACAATCCAAGATCTCATATTCACTGAAATCCAACTTGTGGAAGGACATCAATGTCCATTTTCCCTTTTCCATTTCTCTTTTTGCAATCTTGAACTTCCTGTATCTAAGGTAAAACCAGACGACGCCGAAAATGAGCATGATTGCGGCGAGGAAGAAAATAGAACGCAACAACCATAGATAGCCTTCACTCTTAGCTTCACCTTTGCTGTTGCACAGTCTTTCCAAATGTCCACACAAATCTGGGTTCCCCAAAAAGCTATCTTCAAAATTTCCCTTGGCTAAAAACGGAGGGAGCTGCCCAGACAAGTGATTGTTTGAAAGATTGAGCAAATTGAGATTCAAATTCTGTAGCCCAATTGGGATGTTCCCAGAAAACAAATTTCCCGACAGATCGAGGTAATTAAGAACAGGCAACGCCCCGATTTCTTCAGGGATTTCGCCAGAGAATTCGTTGTTGGCTAAATCCAGTTCGTTGAGATTCTTCCAGGATTTGATTCCACTGGGAAGTTCTCCAGAGAATTCGTTATTTCGAAGATCCAAACTCGAAAGATGCATAAGATTCACAAGACTACCTGGTAATGATCCGTTGAGTTTGTTATCAGTCGCTAAAACCTTCACAAGATTCTCCAATCGCCCCATCTCCGTCGGAATGGTGCCGGAGAAATTGTTCTTCGAGATAATAAAAATCGAGAGATTCTTCGCAGTAGCAATGGCGTCTGAAATCCCCCCGGAAAACGAGTTACTCACCAGCTCAAAGAGATACACACGAGGGAGCCCCCAAAATCCTGCCGGAACCTCGCCGGACAACCGATTGTAACCCAATCGCACCCTAGTTAAACTCTCGCACTCACCAAAACCCGCCGGAATCACCCCGGAAAACTGGTTGTTGATCATCAGAAGCTCATCCAACTCACCCTTCGCACACAAACCCTCCGGAAGTTCACCGGAAAACTGGTTGTCAGAAACATCAATCCATCTCAACGGCGAGTTCTTGCCAAGATTTCGCGGCAACTCGCCGGTGAGACGGTTACTAAACAGTCTGAGTTCGTACAAAGCCGGTGAGTTGGCAATACTTCCAGGCAACTTCCCTACAAACTTATTCTCGTAGAGATTGAGACTCTCAAGCGGCAACCGACACAACTCATCCGGAATCACCCCAGTCAAACCATTCATGGAGGCGTCAAACAATCTCAACGACGTGAGATTCGAAAACCCAGAAGGCAAATCCCCAGTTAAGGAGTTATTATACAACTCAATCTGAACCACACTACTCAACTCCATCAACGAATCAGGAATCGGTCCATACAGATTATTTAACGCCAAATCCAAATCCGTAAGCCGCTTCAACCCACCAAGAGACTCCGGAATCTCCCCAATTAAATTACACTGAGTCAGCCAAAGCACCTCAAGATTCGTCAAATTCCCAAACTCCAACGGGATCCGACTCGGCGTAAACGGGTTATAAGAAAGGTTCAACATCTTCAACGACGTAATGTTGCCGAGAAACGCCGGGAGGGGACCATCGAGAAGATTATAAACAAGTGACAAAACCTCCAAGTTACGAAACCGGGCGAAACTAGGGGGAATGTCGCCGGAGAAGTTGTTACCAGTCAAATCGAGGTAGCGGAGGTTGGGAAGGTCGGAAATCGAAGAGGGAAGGTCGCCCGTGAGGAGATTTTGAGAGAGGTCAAGATAGTGGAGATTAGAACAGTAAGAGATGAAAGAGGGAAGGGACATGTTGATGGAGTTGTTAGAGAGGGAAAGGGAGGTGAGATTCTGGAGGCGGCAGAGGAGAGAAGGGAAAGGGCCGGCGATGTTGGAGTTGGAGAGGTCGATGGAGACGACGGAGTTGGTGGCGGAGCTGCAGGTAACGCCGAACCAGGAGCAGGGAGTGCGGTCGAGGGGGTTCCATGAGCGGAGGGCGGAGTCGGGATCGTCGAGGGAGAGCTTGATTGAATGAAGATAGAGACCTTCTTGAGAGAGGGAAAGAGAAGGGATCGAGAGGTTGAAGAAGAAGAAGAAGAAGATGAAGATTGGGAGAAGCATTGTTGGAGCTGAGCTTCTCTCAACTGGGTGTGAAAATGGAAGGTTTTAGGGTTTGGGAGAGAGGATTTATGAAGAGAAGAAGAAATGGGAGAAAGGATGACAGTATTTTCTTTTTTTTTTTTCTTTTCTTTTTTTTTTCAGAGTTTCAGAGCTCTCTCCTCCTGCTCAGGCTCAGCCCTCAGAGACAGCTGCCATGAGTGAAGCATGAAGAAGAACAATAAATTTGTGAGGGCCTTTCCAAAAGAAAAAGGTAAAAATAAATTAGTATTATTTTTATATTAAAATGTTAATTTTGTCCATGAAAGTTTGGGACATATTTGGATGGTAAGGAAAGGTAGGATGAAGAAAAATAAAAATACATTAATGATTAATATATGGGAGTGATTAATAGGATAATCAAAACTATTTTTTCTACTGCTCCAAAAATATTTTAGTTTCTTAACTCTTAAATTTTAATATTTTTATTTTAAACAAAAAAACTCTTAATTTTTTTTTTTAATTTTAGTGTACACTAATATATCAAAACATTTTTTTTTTTTTTAATCTTATGTAAGTTTGGACTTTTGTTGACTTAATTAAAATCTTAATTTATCAAATATTTAATTTTTATAATTTCTCTTTTACCTTACAATTAATCTTTATTAAAAATTTTATTTTTATTTTTCTCTAAAATTTATTATTCATACTAGATTTCATCAAATAAGTGAGACACGTGTAAATGAGAA
>JBBMEG010032465.1:0-10321 GCA_037832605.1 Cyclanthera cordifolia
TGGGAGCTTGATTATCATAATTTTACAGTCATTTTATTCAAATGTGATTGGGTGGAAAATAATTATGGAATTAACGTAGACGACTTTGGATTTACAACTGTAGACCTTAATAGCATTGGACATAAATCCGACTCCTTCATTTTAGCCACTTAAGCGAAGCAAGTGTTCTATATAAAATATCCATTTGATCCTCCTCTAGAGGTGGTTTTGATACATCCACAAATAATGATTGAAGATCATGTTTATGATGAAGTTGATACCAGCCAAGATTGTGGTTATGGGGTCATCGAAACATTGCATAATATTATTGATGATGACTCGTTCACCTATATTAGAAATGATTGTGAGGGTACATGGATAAATAAATAGGATAGTGATTGTGATGATGGCTCGTTCACTTATATATTAATCATTCTGAAGATAATTTAACCAATTATATATTTTATTAACATATCTTCCTTCTGTTGTGCAGATTGACACCATGTTTAGCTCGGATAGCGATCATGATGATGGTACACCCGTGAACACACCTGCTCGAAACAGGTTCACTAGAGGCATGACAGTCTTGCGTGAACTCGCTCAGGAAAGAATGGATGGAGAATGGCGCGTAATTCAATATAACTCTATGGGTCAAGAAATCAGAGATAATGCGAAGAAATAACGTAGTTATATTGGTGTATGTGTCAAATCACATATACCTATCACCTACGATACTTGGGCAAATGTTCCCGATCAATTAAAAGAGAATGTCTGGGATTACATAGAGGTAAATACTTACTTAACTAAATATTATCATGTATTACATACTATAACTAACACGATTTTATTCTATTTTAAACAGATGTCATTTCAGGTGGATCCTATGTCCAAACATATGATCATGATGTCTATGGCGAGGACATTCAGAACATTTAGATACAATCTCACTAAAGATTATATCAAGCCGTTTATAAATAAAGACCATGAGAAGTTAGTCCATCCGCCTACTAAATACACATACATCACACAAGGTGACTATTCGATTATCAGAGGAATTTAAGGTGACTACTTAATTCTTTTGTATTTTGTATATTATTTTAATGTTTAGCATTTTACTAATGTGTTAAAACACAGAAAAATGGTGAATAGCAAAAAGAGAGACGAAATCTTCTTAAATATCCTCACCGTATGGCATGAAAGGGTTATGACCAACTAGGACATGAGCTAGTAAGAATTCTAAACCTTAATATATATTATATGTTATGATTATTTTATTTCACTTTACTAATTCATTGTTTGGTGGATTTATGGTGTAATATTAAATCCTATCCATCCTCACGTGCACTACTATGGATGGAAGGGAGAAATGGATAGGATAAAGTGCGTGTCGATGAAGCCACGATTGAAGCCTCCAATCGAATTGTAAGGATGTTTAATTGATAGTACAATTAACACTTCAAATCTATGATGGATTAATTTTAATTAATTGATAATATTATCATTTCAGAATAAGTTGGAAAATGCACATCGAGGTACAGATATTTTGACTGAAGCCTTAGGAACACCCAAGCATCGATGACGTGTTAGGGGTGTGGGTCAATTGTTATCTCCATCTATTTTTTTCAAGATGGCTCGTCCAAATGATAGTGTGGAAACACCCGAGCATCGAGGACTTGTTAGCCAAGTTGGTTACTCTCCTTGTATGGGAAGTAATCACGATCAATCACACTCGATTCTGGAAGAACCAATGAGGCAAACAGATGAGATCTTTCAAACGTCTCAAATCATTAGAGAACCCTGCATTGACCATCCCGATGTCCAAGACATAGGAGAAGTAAGTTGCATATTGTTAATTTAATTTCATTTCTTATATTAACAAATTAATATCGGTATTACTCTAACAATATGTTTCTTTGAAGCGTGTGGCATGTTAACTTGCCATTGAAAATGTTGACAACATTGTTGTCGTTGGCACAATGTATGAATCGAGCGGCGCTCCTGCTAAGATTCATGGTCTTCCACTAGAAAAGTACAATGTCCGTGTCCTAGTGGATTTAATAATTGGAAATAACGAGGATTTGTACCTTCCAATTCCTCTAAACGACGAGCCTCAATACCTTGGACAAGCTTTCAACACTTTTGTGCCATGACCGTGTGCATGGATTAGTAAGACAACCAATGTATCAAAAGAGATATTTAATTTTACATTTCCTCTTTATAATATGTACCACACTATTAGTTTACTAATAATAGATTAAATTTATTGTCATAGTCATCACTTCCAAACAAAGGTAAAAGGTTGTGTCACATAAACAATCTCATCAATCAGGCATGACACTTCAAATCACAATCAAGTTAGTTTATCACTTTGCCAAACATAGTATGAATGATAGTAACATGCTACAAGTATATCTTATCGAGAATATGTTTGGATTTCATAACAACGACTTCCTTGCCAGAGAAGACATTTTGCAATATTGTGAGATGAAATAAATTGGCTATACTCTCATTCTTTGCTACATTGCATAAGTACTATATCTTTTTCAATTATTATACCAACTTTGTTACATTGATTTATTATTAGCGTTCCAAAATCTATTTCAGCTACATTTGGGCGACTTACGATCAACAGATTCTCGATAACTACTTACTAGTAGACGATATTAGTTTTGCATCGATTTTGAGAAATCAAAATCAAGTAGAGCAAATTAAGAATCTTACTGTTCGTTTTGACATGATTACAGATGTCCGTCAATGTGTCTTCTTTCCCTTTAATACCGGGTATGCATTTTTAAATTTTAAACTTCGTAGCATGTAATCTATGAAGATGGTACTGTTTAGTAGTCTAATTCCTCGTTATGTCGTTTTAGGCACCTTTGAATTTTAGTAGTCCTAATTCCTGAAGATGAGAATGTTTATATTATGAACTCACTCGTTCAGAAGGCGCCCGATGAGAGTTTAGCTCATATCGTAAATACATAAGTTTTTTTGTTTTTGGTAGTTTTTTTATTTCATTTAGCTTATTATCCTAATGTTTTCACTTTTGTTCTATAGTTCTTTTCGATTGTGGCAATGAAAGAATGAGTTCATATGCACAAAATTAGCATGGAAATCAGTGAAGGAACGTAAAAATATCATAGATTTCTTTTATTCTTGTCATGTAGAATTATTATATTAATGATGAAATTTTGTTCACTAGTGTCCTCATCAATTGAGGTCAATAATGTGTGGATATTATGTCCAATTGTTCATGCAAGATGATATCCAACATGCGCACCTTCATAAATAAACTGGTAAGTTTTTGTTTTACTTCATTCACAATTTTAGTTTATATATTCTGCAAAACTTTTTGTTTACTCATTTCGAAATATTGCTTTATGCTTTAGTTTAACTCCACGAAACCATAGACTCAAGAAGATATGAATGAAGTACGAATCGAATGGGCAGACATCATAGGTAGATTTTTATTACCGAACAAAGATTAGTTATTGTATAACATTTTCGATATTGTTTATATACTCTATGGAAATATATTGTGTATTTTGATTATACTCAAGAATATATTATGTATTGTTTACTAAAGTAGTCTCTCTATATATATATATTATGCAAATCTTTCTAGCGAGACAAAGTCTCTAAATATTGTGGATTTTGATTTCTGTTAGGATACTATATCATTTCTGAAATTTAAAGATTAACAGATTTTTTGGTAATCTTAAAGTTACGTCGTTATGCTGCCGAAATTTCAGCTAATTTAACAAAAGTTAGAAGTTATATTATGTTCGTAAAGATGAATTTAGAGGTAATACTAGGTAAAATTTTGGTGGTTTGACATTTTCAAGACATTTTTTCTTATTATATTTGCCTTGAAATAGACAAATCATCACTTAATTTTTTTTTTTATACAAGTTTTGAGACTTTTAATGTCGGTCACAAATGGTGACCCATAAAAGATATTATAATAAAGACAAGTTTTTAAATGAAAATTGTGACCCACATGATGACCCATAAAAATATCTTTTTAAAATTTAAAAATTATATTTTTAATGTCGGGCGCAAAAAGCGACACGATATAGCATTGGTGTCGTTTCAAATTAAACCAACACCAATGAGTGACACCAAAGGCTTTTTGTGTCGGTCGTGACCGACACCATATAGCATTGGTGTCGCTCCAAACCAACTACACTAAAAGTCTTTGGTGTCGCTCATCTTGCTTGACATTAAAGCTTTTCGGTGTCGATTTTTGTCTATCACTAAATGTGCCCGTCACTAAATGTCTTTAATGTCACCTGTATTGATGACGATCGTTTGTCCGACACCAATTATGAAAGATGTCGGCATATGATCGACACTAAAACTTCGGTTTCTACTAGTGCGTTTGCCAAGTTCCACTCTTTCTGACAGGTTCTTAAAACATAATGAGAAGTTAGCAATCATGGGGAAGAAATGAAGCTAAGTTGCGATAGAAAATTTACCTAAACAATAGTGTGCATGTTTGAATCCCTTGAAAGAAGGCAGGTCGACCAGAGAATATTAGTATCGATTCCTCTCAAAATAATATTAGACTTAGTGGGGATGTTGTTATTAAAGATATTCCAAACACAGTTTATTTTTTTAAGGAACTTTAATTTTCCAAAATTTTTTCCAAGAAGAATTATAACAAAATTGTTCGAGGTAAAATCCATGTCTTGGCCAACCACTATTGTAGCTAAGTGATAAGCACTTTTAATCGAGAAACAAACTTTTGAGTCCAAGTTCAAGTTGATCTTATTGTTGGAATTGGAGATAGAGAACAAAGTTTTGACAATCGCGCCTGCTTCGACCCTATAGAAAATATCGTAAATAAAAATGACTTTCAAGGTATCACTGATTAGCTAGCTGACACTTCTATTTTTCTAGACCTCACTAACGCCACGAGTTGCCTTTATGATTAATCAAGGGTCTCTACTAATAACAATATCAAGAACTCTATCAATTTTCTAGTGATAACCTTTAGCGAACAAATCTCTCCTCAACAGGATGCTTCTTCACGAAAGGGAAGGGTTATGACCCAACGAACAAGAAAGAAAGGATGAATTATGGTAATATTTACCCCTATAGATACTAGATAAAAGGCTCGAAGGATTCCCAAGAATCCTCCAACTTTGTTTAGCAAGGAGGGGATGATTGAAACTTCTAAAATTTCTGAACCTGAGGCAACTATCCACCTTGTTGATACCAAGCTTTTTCCATGAAATCTAATGTGCCTTCTATTTTCCCTAATCTTGACCCCACGTAAATTGAGCGTAAAGTCTATCAAGCTCCTCAAAAATCTCTTTAGAAATCTTAAAACAACTCATGGTGAGAGTCGGTATAGTTTGGCCACCGCCTTCATAAAAAATTTCTTTCCCCTGAGAAAGAAGCTTGCCTTTTCAAGATTGTATAAAATACCCCACTTTTTCTCTAAGGGATCCAAAAAGGTCGCTTTTATTGATGTGATTTTAAAAAGGCATATGCAAATAGATTCCAAAAGAATCACAAATTTTAACTTCAATGATCTTACTAAGATTCACCCTCCCATAAGGATCAAGATTCTTACTAAACATCATAGAAGATTTATCTAAATTAACTATTTGACTAGAGGCTCTTTTATACACCCTGGAATCTCAGATATGCTTTCACAATCTTTCTCATCAACCCTGAAAAATAAAATACACTAATCAGTGAAAAAAAGATGAGCGATGGAGGGGCAATAATTGTTAATTTTTAAACCTTTAAAAGAGTTAAAAGATTTCTCCCTATTAAGTAGTGATGAGAAACCTTTGAGGTAGAGAAGGAACTCCCAATTGATCGCCAATCCTCGCGAGATCTTTAATTTCAAAAAGACTCTTCTTCTTCAAGAGCCTTAAGGTTCGCTTCTAGAGAAAATTTTGAGGAGAATCAGCCATCCCATTTTTAACAAGTTTTTCAATTGTATCCTCCATATTAGAGATGACAGATTTAATAGAACCTTTTTAAACAATGCTTGTTCAAGTTATCAAGGTCCTTTAAACTTTTCCTAACCTTAGTGTCAATTTGAGTAGGATGGCAAGAGGTTATCCCAGAGGGACCCAAATAAGTTTTAATAATATTAATACATTCATTGAACTTAACCCACCTATTTTCAAACCTAATCAACTTTTTCACAAAAGAAGAGATAGCACAATTGTCAAAAAAAAAATCTAGCAAAAGAGAGTAAAATGGGTATGTGATTAGAGAAATGAAAGTTAATGATTAACAACAATATTTTTAGTAATAGAAATTTAAAAGTAATTAGAGAAGGGTGTGAGATAATTATAGAGAGAGTTTCTCCTTATAAGAGAGTTTGGTGCTACTTTGTAAGAGAGAAAGTTTGTAACTCCTATTTTTATCGTGAAGTTCTTCTATTCTTGCCCGTGATTTTTACTCTAATTTATTCAGGGATTTTCCACGTTAAATCACTGTGTCATTCTTTATCTTCTTCCTCTTCCTTGTTATTATTGTATTCTCAATCTATTTTAGCTACGATCATGCTCCATTTGATTAAACAATCACAACAAAAATGACTCTCAGCTTCACATGTAAGAATACGTTATGTATTTTTACTTAAAAAAACCATTGATAATCAATAACACCAGATGAATAAGACAATGGCTTGAAGGAACATGCAAGTTAGGTTATCAAATTGATAAACTTTAATCAGCTTCACTAGTAAACTTAAATCATTAAATTGATAGACTTTAACTAGTTTCACTTATAGAATTCAATCATTTTACTGATAGATTTCAATCATTGACTGATAGAATTCAATTAGTTTGACTGATGGAATTCAATCAGTTCTCTGATCGACTTTAATCAGTTTCACTAATAGACTTCAATGAGTTTCACTAATGGATTTCAATAATTGAACTTTTAACTCATGAACTTCAATAAAATTATATAACAGTGAAATACGCACCTCATCATCTTGTTTTCTATCAATACACTTTTCGACTTGAGTAGTTTCTTCAACAACATCCTTTTGAATATTTTCCATCTATGTAAGCATGAAATTAAAATATTGATGAAATAATAAATAAATTGATTGATTGAATGAGAGAAATTTTAAATTACCTTTTCTTCGAAGAATAGTGATTGAAGATTAACGAGAGTATTGAAACGTCGGTGATCAACGATTAACGAGAGTATTGAAACGTTGAAAATGAATGATATAGTCGAAATGTTGAATGAGACAATCAAAATAGATCGAAAGAATTGAAGAGTTGAAGGAAATAAAAGTTAAAAAGATGGAGGTTTTGAAGAGAGTGATAAGAAAATGTTTTTTGAAAGAGGGAAATGAAAAGTTGTTTGAAAAATAGAGAAATGAAAATTTAAAAAGAAGTGGAAACGAAAAGTTAAAAATAAGTAGAAACAAAATTGAGAGAACGTGGAATCGTGTGCCTAAAAGTGATAGACAACTTTTAAAGTGAGTGATAGATTACATTTAAAGTGAGTGATAGATTACAGTTGAGTGATAGACTATAGAAAAAATTGATAGAAGCCTAATGGATAATGGGCTTCAAACGAATGTTTATTTTCGGTCTCTTAACGTGGGCTTTTTTGTCTTTTTCATTCGGCTTTTATGCTATAGGTTCAATTAATTTTAAAATGTATTATACATGACCTTTTTTTTTATTATTATACATGTAAAATATTCTTAAAAAAATAAATCGAATTTTATTTTATCTAATAACTTAATAAAATTATATTAAAAAAAAATAGTAAGCAAATATCAAAATACATTTAATAATTAGCATGGGTACAAAAAAAAGTTTTTTTTTTTTTTAGATATAAGAAGTTAAAAATGAAGATATGAAATGAATATTTATTTTGAATATTATAAAAACTTGTTTAACGATCTCTCTTAGTAGAAGACACTCTGAGAATAACTCGACGCCTCTTCTTATTAAGTTGGTCATAAATCCATATAAAAATTGACTCAGGACAGCCTTAGGTTGGTTGCTTACTCAATCCAAAATAAGCCTATCTGACTGAGGCCTAGACTTATCGACGATCCCTCAACAGTGAAAGATTGGGCTATATCTTCCAGAATAGGACTTCTTAAAAGAAAAATGTCGAACTCGGTCTAAGAAAGGGGAGGGTAAAGTCAAACCTTACAATAAACTACCGATGAAAGATAAGCTGTGAAAGGAAGCATTCCAATATTTGAAAAAGCCTTTCTTGCTATTGGACGAGCTTTCGTCGGCATTTCCTTAACGTTCAAGACTATGTTTCTTTGTTTGTTGTATTATATAAATGTATTTAAAAATAAAATACTATTTTTAAAAATTATATTCCAACATTCAATAACCCCCATAATTGATAAATAATTTTCTAAACAATGATACAATAATAATAAAATAAAAAAAGCATTTCTAAAGGCGACATTTTGTTTTTTTGTAGAACTATTATGTCTACCCCAATTAAAGGGCTTTAAATATATGTCTCTTCATTCAATTATTCTTACGCACTATTTACTTAACTCAACTTGCAATCCACTTATTGTTTTATTTTCATATTTATTAAGGTAAAAAACAATTATAAGTATAGTTACTTAATTAAAAAAAAAAACATTGTAATAATGATTATTATCATATATATTTTTTTAGAAAAATACTTATAATACGTTGAATGAGTATATTTAAGGGTATTTAGTAGCATAAATTTTACATTTTTATCACAAATTTATTTTAATGGCAAGGATATTCAAATTAATTTTTATATATAAATGAATATGCTTGCTTAGTTTTTTGGCAGAAATGTAATAATTATTTCCTAGTTGACTATGTATATAAAGTTTCCTATATTTAATGCATAGATTTTTTTAGAAAAATACTTCCAATAAGTGAATGAGTATATTTAACGGCTAAGTGGCAAATATTTGACTCACATTTATTTAGTTATCCAAATATTTTAATTATAGCATTATTGTGCCATATTATATATATCCCGTTTTTTGGTGGATTTTTTTTTAATTTTTTATTTTGCCCGAAATGATATCTCTTAACTGAATTGATAGAATTTATCCAAAAAAAAAAAAAAAGAAATTCAGTACAGATCAACAGGTTATTATCTAAAACTTATTTAAGTGTGAACATTTTAAACAATTTACAAGGTACACTCCATTTTCAAGCTACATAAGTAATTATTATTTTAAAATATTAATAATAACTATTTTTTGATTTTTTGATTTTTTTGTTTTAATAAATTGTACACTCCATTTGAGAATGTATATCTATATTCATATTATTCTACACAATTAATTTTGGTCAATATTAACCATAAACTGTTTACGTAAATCAATTATAAGTTTTGTAAAATTATATAAACTGTATTTAATTTATTAAAAACAAAACCTTAAAAAATTATTTGAGTAAATAAATGAAAGAAAAATGAAGGATAATTCTAAATAATTTAGTAAGAAAAATTAAAATAGAAATATAATTATAAAAATTTATCAATAATAATAACTCTATTCAAACAGGCTCCAAAATTAATTGTAAGAGTGTGAAGAAAATTGAGAGGGGATGAAGGCAACACAAATCAATTTTGCCGCTATCTCATTATCTCCAACTTGCACCACTGGCACGCGAAGCCTTAAATATTTTCTATAATCTTATCTTAAATATGATGTCATTGTGATGACGTGCCAATGATGTCATTTACTAGCCATACGCCATTCAGTCAATACCATTGCTGTTGTATATTATTTTCTTAATTAATATATGAATTATATAAATTAATCTTTTTTAATTATTATTAATAATAATCGGAATGTTAAATATATTAATTATTTTTTCTCTTAGTAATTATTATTTAATGATTATTAATTTAACTAATAAATTCAATTTATTAATTATTCTTCTTTAATATTTATTTATACAATAAATATTAACTTAATAATATATCTATTATATTAATATCTAAGTTTAATAATCTAACCTAAGCTCTAATTATATCAAACCTAAATAATTGGTTTAAACTGTTCAAATTCATTCTCTAATTAAACGGTATATCAGGAAATATGAGCTAGTTTGGGAATGGTGAACCTATAAATTAAAAGTTACAATGATCCAAGATCCAATCGTTATTGTTAACATTGAGATTATTCCACTAAAGACATATGTTAAACTCTTTCGCACTATAGGACAAGTTATGTCCACGAAAATAACTGGTCATCTGTAATGTGATTCTTCATGATCTTGTTCATAATACACAAGTGGGACAAAAAATTTATTCTACCCCTGTAATTACATCTTTCTTTTTAAGCGCCAGTGAATCCTCTAATAAACAAGTTAGTTATGGT
>JBBMEG010032476.1:0-47472 GCA_037832605.1 Cyclanthera cordifolia
GATTTCTCATTCGTAGTATTTTAATTTTGTGTGCTATATAAATATGAAGTTTTATGTGATTGATTTCAACAATACATCATTTTTTTTTTTGTATTGTGGAAATAGTTTTAAATGAATAAGATTTGAAGCAAATAGTACAAATGCAAAAGAAATTATAATATAATAATTTTATTAAAAGTATATTTATGAGCACTATAGCAAGCCTAAAATATGATATTATAACTTTTTATAGCATAAAAAAAATGCTATGTAAGATAAGAAGCCTTCAATAATATTGGCTACAATAGCATTGCAAAAAATGCTACGATATATCATTTATATCATTATTTTACTATTATAAATGAGAAATCATAGCAATTTCTTCAACATATGATTAAAATCCATAGCACTAAATTAACATTATTGAAAATCAATATTTTATAGCATTTTTTTATAGCGGTAAAAAACACTATAAAAAGTTGGATACTTCTAATATTATCGATTACGACCACGTTTCTAAAACGCTAAAATATGCCTACAATAGAATTTTTCAAATGCTATCGTATGTGATTTTTGTTGCAGTTAGAAGAACCAATAAAACAAGCAGATGAGATCCTCCAAACAACTCAAGTCATTAAAGATCAACCCTGAATTGTCCATCCCGTTGTCAAAGACTTGAGAGAAGTAAGTTGCATATTATTAATTTCATTTCATTTCTTATATCCTTTTTTAATTTAATTACTCGAACTATGTGTTTCTTGGAAGGGTGTGGCATGTAAACTTGCCATTGAAATTTTTGATAACATTGTTGCCGTTGGCATAATGTATGAATCGAGCGGGCTCCTGCTAAGATTCATTGTCTTCCACTAGAAAAGTTCAACACACACATCTTAGTGGATTTAATAATTGAAAATAACGAGGATTTGGACCTTCCAATTCCTCTAAATTTCGAGCTTCAATACCTTGAACAAGTCGTTAACAATTTTGTGCCATGGTCGCGTGCATGGGTTATTAAGACAACCAACGTATCGAGAGAGGTATTTAATTTTACATTTCCTCTTTATATTACATACCACACTATTAGTTTACTAATAATATATTAAATTTATTGTTATAGTCGTCACTTCGAAATAAATGTAAGAAAGTTGTGTTAGATAAATAATCTTATCAATCAGGCATGACGCTTTCAATCACAAAGATCCTAGATTAGTCTAGCATCCTTGCCAAGCTGCTGCACAAAATTGAAAAAGCAACACCAATTTCACTTTCAGTTTTCAAATCCTCAATCTTTGGGGGTGCCTAAACACTTGAAAAAGTACTTTCAATATATTGGAATTCAAGTTGTTGATAAATAAAAGTATTGTTTTTCACATAATGTCCATCTTAATTTAAGTATATTGATCTCATTTTGATAAACTTAAATTGGGGGTATATGAGATAGAGAAGAAATAAGCAGAAAAAAGTTCATCATTGTATTCAAAGTAAAATGTTCCTGGGTTACAACCTAGATGAAAAAGTTAAAACTGCAAAATAAAGTGCTACAAGGTAAAATGGAAAGCAAGGTAAAAGTCATCAAGGCCCTTCAGAGCTGCGCCTACTGGAAGATAGTCAAACAGGTTCGGCTTTGGCAGGTACTGTCTTAGCTAGAAGAGTCTGATTTTTTATTGGGCACGCCATGAAAGATGCAGGAGTCGTAGCAAGAGGCTTGGGCCAGGTAACATGGAAGTCTGGACTCGAAGGCTGGCAGGGAGGGGTCGTCGACTCTTTCTGCAGTGCTGGAACAAAGAGACAAAAAGAGAGGAAGAAGGTTGCCATAGCTAACTCCCTCTTGGATTCGGTCTAGTGCCCAGCCGATGGCACCCTCTTCGGCGTTGTTTTCCAAAATAACAAATGCAGGACAACCTTTCACAAGGTTAGCCAGATATGCAGCATTCTTGAGCTTCCCTTCAGTAGAACCGAACTCTCGTCGAAGGCGGACGATCGTAGCCAAGTCATCTTCAGGTGCGCGGGTAGCTAGACTCTGGGTTGTTTCGGTAGAGGTACGAGAGGCGCCTAAGGTAGCCTCGGTGACTCGCTGAGCTTCCCAAGCCTGTGCTAGTTCCCAGTCAAGCTTGTCAGTACTAGTAGACATAGAAGAGAGGGCGTGACACAAGTCCTCTGAGAGGTGACGAGAAGCTGAAGCAAAGTGCATGAATGCCTGCAAAAAGAAACCAAATTACAAGTTAGCATGCGTACTCAAATCAAAGTATAGCTATGAAAAGTAGGGTTGTTATACCTCGTGGATTAGACGAGTCCTCTTTTTCAGGACCTGGGAGGCATGTCCTAGGGGAAAAGTAGCTGAAGAAGACCCCACTTCACTCCATATGTTGGAGGCCAGAGTTTTTTCCTCATATGGGTCCAAAGTAGGACACTGCGGTTCTGACAAGAGGAAGAAGTCGAATCCAAGGGGAAGGCTGTGTATAGGCGTCCGAGGCCTACATGAGTCGGTCCGAGCTGGAGAGGGGACATGGTCAAGTCTGAGACTAGGACCGTCAAACTCCGGGTCAGACTAACCGTCCAAGTCCTCTGGAACTTCAGGGAAAGGAAGATCTTCGTCGTCACTAAGCAGGAAAGAGCAACCCTCCGAAGTAAGGTCCCCTATGTCGTTGGTGGGAGGCCTAGCAGGGGGACGAGACGTTTGGCACGTCACTATATCAAAAGGGCGCCTTAGCGAAGGCTCGTAGTCCATGGCGACTTAACACGATAAAAGGCATTAACTCCTATTTCCAGTATTCGAGGCATGCAAATTTAGAGGAAAAAAAAAAGCTACATACCCGAAGTGGAACCATACTACGAGACGGGTGACTCTGAGTTAGAATCAGCAGGCATTGCAGAATCTGTTGACCATTTTGTTATCTTCATTCTATTTTATTTAGTTAACTATGTATATTGAGTTTGTGTTCGTCTTCGTTTATTGTGTGAGAATTTTTACAATTTTTATTGATCGTTTAATTTTGAGTTAGAATTATTGTGCTTTTTTATTGATATATAAACTTTCACTCGAAGTAGAGATTGTTGTTTTAAAGATCGTTTAATAGGTTGTCGTAAGCAATAAGCGTGGATGCCTGTAAAATTAGATCAAATAAAATGAATTTAAAGTTTATGTTTGTTCTTCATACATTTTTGGTATACGTTCAGATACTTAGTGTTGTTAGATGTAGTTATTGTTTAATAAATTGTATTCTAAGTTATAACCTTAAGTTGTAGCAAAATTTTTAAGTCGTTCGAAATTAAGCTTCACTTTATAAACTGACTATAAAATAATAATAAAAAAAATCAAGCAAAATCCACACAAGTTAGTTATAGTTATACTAACTAAATCTCTTTAAGGATTCAATTAAAAAAATATATATATATAACTAGAACAATAAAAATGTGACACATTTAAAATCATGATGCTAAGGAATCAAAAGCATGCAATAAAATATTATCATTAAGAGAAAGTCAAAAAAACATTATTCATATGGATTAAGAATAGAAAATAGGCTTCAACAAATTACACGTCTAACATTTTGTTTGCCTATTTTGTTTCACTTCTTGTAATTCATATTTTCATTTAATTAAGAACCTCATTGTGATTTCGAAAAGAGACAACAACTACTCATGCTCAATAATTCTATTTTGTCTTATAAAAATTTTGTTTTTTTTTTTTCATTTGTTTTTAAATATGGATATTGTCTGGAGTGTGAAATAAATAAGAGTTTACACTGACAATAAGAAATGGTGTAGGAAACTAGACAATCAGTTTAAGTTAAAATTTACTCTTTCTTATATCACCACAATTTTGTCAAGTGGTTGAAAAATTTGTGAAACTTTAAGGAAGTACCATTGGTCAAATTGCTAAACATGTAATTGTACAAATATCATTATTTGTGAGTTGTATGTGCAAGTTTATATAACTTTTATCGGAAATGTAAAATTTATCCTTAACAAATAGTTTTTAGAAGGAATCACACGTTACATAACTACGGGTTACACTGCTCATTAATAATTGATGAAAAGATGAAATCATATCTTATCTTGACATACATGGGGAAACACAAAATGCTCTCCACCCTTTAAATTTCTTATTTTACCTATTCGCGTCCTAAATCTAATGTTTTTTTCTCATTTAATTTTTTTAATTACACATAAGTCATTAAATTAATTAATTAGTTTACTTGATTTGGCTTATGTGACTTGTTCATAAGGAGTCATAATTTAGTTATTTTCTTTTTATGTTAGATCTAAACATAGAATCTTTAAAAAATGTAGCAGTGGTTATAAAACAATGCTCCATGAGAAAATGAGAAAGAGTGGAAAATTAGAGATACATATTTAGACGAATTGATCACAAAAAAGAAAGACATCGCTAAAAAAACATAATCGAAAGCTACCGACCGTTATCAAAATTCATAAAAGCCATCGACACTGACGTTAAAGGTTCTATACTTTTTTAGTTTATATTGTTTTAGTGCCTTCAAATACTTGAAAAAATTTAGGGAAAATTTTTAACGTTAATATTAATCGAAATTGTTTTAATTATACTCATAATTTTAATATATTTATAAATTTTTTTAATAAGAACATAATAGATAATAGTTTTTATAAAAATAAATTTTAACTTGTTAAAGCAATATTATCCGCTATACATTTTATATTATTTCTAAACAATAGACTTTCAAACATCCACTTCTCCTGTCTAATAAAATGTAAATTTGATAAATAAACAAGGTTAATATAATATCATTTTGATCCATGTACTACTTTTTTCATAATTTAGTCTTTTATTTAGTTTAGTTTATAGTTTAATTACAATTAGTTGATTAGTGTTCATAATATTAGTATAGATAACGACAAATTGTGATTAGATTTTTAAAATTTTAGAGGGTACAATGATAAAGCATTTAAAAAAAATCTCTATTGTAATAGATTTTTTTTCCTTATGTACAAGAATAATTTTTTAATTTTTATTTATTTAAAAAAAATTAAATGTTAAAAATTCTATCGAAAAAATATTAGAAAATCAAAACACAAAGATTGAAAATAAATTTTAACATATGTTGTTTGTGTTAGGAATATTTTCTACATAAAATTACATATTTCAATGTTACATATGTAATCAAGAATGAAAAGGCTCTTAAATTTTATTGAACTCATAATTAAAAAAATTATAACTTATTAAGTGCAAACTAGATATTTATTTTAAGTCTAATTTAAAATTCATTTTACACATATTAATTAAAAAATAAATAATTTGGACATTCACGGTCAACCATTATGTAATTTTTTTGTCTCCCGCACAACTTTTTTAAAAAATAATAATAAAATATTGTTATATTGTATGTAATGTGCTTCTCGAATGAATGCATGTCTGTAGATCTCTCACTTATAGTTGACTGTGACATTTTCTTTTTCTTGAATGTAGTTGGCAATAGGGTGAAGAATTGTATGAGTATTGTCTCCATGACCTGCTCCGTTAAACTTTGATTTGAACACTGCATTCTTCAAAAATTACAATCATTCATTTATTGTGTTTTTTTTTTGATGTTATTTTTAAATAATATTATATTGTTGTTTGATTTATTTATGAAGTAACGAGAACACGACATTTTCCATTTCCTTATAGATTGTCTTATTTAAATGAACTAACAAACCGTGTTTGTTTTCATTTATCAATTTACCCTAACCAAAATAAAATGTACTATAAAATTATCTTTAATTTAAATACCATAAATCACTAAATACTTTTGAATAACGACATCTAATATATATATTAAAGTTTTAATGCATTGGTTATTTTTTCACAATGAAAAAAATGTTTTGTTTGTAATCACGTGTGCAATACGTTTATAAATTTTTATTTAGAAGTTATTAAACATGTACAAATATAATATATAAATACAGATATAAGTATGCGTATTTTTTATACATTCATCACTTTATGAAAGTAATTATTTTCAATGTGAGTATATATAATCTATATATATATATATATATATATATATATATATATATAAATATATATATCTTTATCAAGACCACATTGTTTTCATTTCCTTCTATATTCACCTTGAATATTTTACAATTAAAATAATCGAATAGAACTAATAAATAATTGGATAACTAACAATAAGTATACTCGTTAAATCATTTATTTATTGTCAGATTAGTTGAGGTACTTGGTTGTCTATGGATTATTTAAATCTGTAAGTGTGTGCCATAATGAAAAAGGCCTGAGTTTGCATCCTCATACGACAACTATTGTTCCAATTTAAAACAAAACAAGACACTATATAACAATTCATGCACAAAAAATAGGCATTATACAATTTAAAGAAATACACGATTAAAAGAAAAAAACAAATAACCAAATCTTTTGATATTTTTTTCTTTTGCAAAATCCGAAATATAAAGTCAATTAACTTATATGGGGTCGTTGGTCTCTTTGGCTGACCCAATAAAGAGCCTAGTTGGACTTGGCTAACCCTTGAAGGTCCTTGCCTTCTTTTCTTGACTCCTTAACAAGATAAATTGGACTTGGTCAAACACTAGAGTTTCCTGGCCTTCTTTGGCTTACCTCGAGACAACTACATTGGAGTTTACCGATCCCTTAGTGTTCCTGGTCCTCTTAAGCGACATTTCGATTAACAGTGTCTCATCTCCTTCAAGAAATTTGTAAGACGAACTCGGGATGAACTTTAGACCCAATCATGAATTAACAACTTTTCAACAAAAACATAAAAAACTCGCATAAATCTATGGGAAAGAGAAATAACAATAAAAGTTTATTGAACAAAAGTTTACAAAGAGTGTGTAACACGAACTTCGGATGAACTTTAGACCAAATCTTGAATTAACCAGTTTTAAACTAAAAACATAAAAAACTCGCATAAATTTATGGGCAAGAGAATAAAAAAGAAAAGTTTATCGAACAAGGGTTTAGGAGGACCTTGTAGGACGAACGTGGGATGGACTTTAGGCCAAATAATGAATTAACCACTTTTAAACCAAAAACCTAATAAAAACGCATAAATTAATGGCAATGAGAATAAAAAAGAAAAATTCATTGAACAAGGATTTGAGAGGAGTGGGTAGGACGAACTTGGGACGAACTTTAGACCAAATCATGAATTTACCACTTTTAAACCAAAAACCTAATAAACTCGCATAAATATATGGCATTGAGAATAAAAAAGAAAAGTTCGTAGAACAAGGATTTCAGAGGAGTGTGTAGGACGAACTTGGGACGAACTTTAGACCCAATCATGAAATAACCACTTTTAGAATGAAAAACCTAAAGAACTCTTATAAATTTATGGGTAAGAGAATAAAAAGTAAAAGATTATTGAACAAGGGTTTAGGAGGAGTATGTTCTCTGAACTTGTTACAAACTTTAGGACAAATCATAAATTAACCACTTCTAAACCAAAAACTGGAAAAATTGGCATAAATCTATGACAATTAGAATAAAAAACAAAATTTTGTCGAACAAGTATTTAAGAGGAGTGTGTAGGACGAACTTTAAACCAAATCATGAATTAACAACTTTTAAACCAAATACCTAAAAAACTCGCATAAATTTATGGCAATGAGAATAAAAAAGAAAAGTTCGTCGAACAAGAATTTAAGAGTGTGTAGGACGAAATGGGATGAACTTTAGACCCAGTCATGAATTAACCACTTTTGAACGAAAACTTAAAAAACTTGCATAAATCTATGGGTAAAAGAATTACAAATAAAAAAGTTTATCGAACAAGGATTTACGAGTAGTGTGTAGGACGAACTTGGGACGAACTTTAGACTAAATCATAAATTAACCACTTTTAAACTAAAAACCTAAAAAACTCGTATAAATCTATGGGTAAGAAAATAAAAAAGAAAACTTTATCGAACAAGGGTTTAGTAGGAGTGTGGAGGATGAAGTTGGGACGGACTTTAGGCCAAATCATGAATTAACCACTTTTAAACTAAAAACCTAAAAAACTCGCATAAATCTATGGCAATGAAAATAAAAATGATAAGGTCATCGAACAAGATTTTGAAAGGAGTATGTGGGACAAAGTTGGGACGAACTTTAGACCCAATAATTAATTAACCACTTTTAGAAGGAAAAACCTAAACAACTCTTATGTATGTATGGGTAAGAGAATAAAAAGTAAAAGATTATCGAACAAGGGTTTAGGAGGAGTATGTAGGCTGAACTTGTTACGATTAGTAGACCAAATCATGAATTAACCACTTCTAATCCAAAAACCTAAAAAACTTGCATAAATATATGACACTTAGAATAAAAAAGAAAAGATCGTCGAACAAGAATTTAAGAGGAGTTTGTAGGACGAACTTGGGATGAACTCTAGACTCAATCATGAATTAACTACTTTTGAATGAAAACATAAAAAACTCGCATAAATCTATGGGTAAAAGAATAAAAAATTAAAGATTATCGAATAAGGGATTAGGAGTGTCTAGGTTGAACTTGGGATGAACTCTACACCAAATCATGAATTAACCACTTTTAAACAAAAAACCTAAAAACTTGCATAAATTTATGGTAATGAAAATAAAAAAGAAAATGTCGTCGAACAAGGGTTTGAGAGGAGTATGTATGAAAAAGTTGGAACGAACTTCAGACCCTATCATGAATTAACCTCTTTTAGAACGAAAAAACTAAAAAACTCTTATAAATCTATGAGTAATAGAATAAAAAGTAAAATATTATTGAACAAGGGTTTAGGAGGAGTATGTTCATTGAACATGTTGCGAACTTTAAGACAAATCATAAATTAACCACTTCTAAACCAAAAACTGGAAAAACTGGCATAAATCTATGACAATGAGTATTAAAAAGAAAAGTTTGTCGAACAAGTATTTAAGAGGAGTGTGTAGGACGAACTTTAAATCAAATCATGAATTAACAACTTTTAAAACAAAAACCTAAAAACCTCGCATAAATATGAGGCAATGAGAATAAAAAAGAAATGTTTGTCGAACAAGAATTTAAGAGGAGTATGTAGGACGAACTTTAAACCAAATTGTGAATTTACAACTTTTAAACCAAAAACCTAAAAAAGTCGAATAAATATATGGCAATGAGCAGAAAAAAGAAAAGTTCGTCGAACAAGAATTTCAGAGGAGTGTGTAGGACAAACTTGGAATGAACTTTAGACTCAATCATGAATTAACCACTTTTGAACGAAAACATAAAAAACTCGCAGAAATCTATGGGTTAAACAATAAAAATTTAAAGATTATCGAACAAGGGTTTAGAAGGAGTGTCTAGGTCGAACATGGGACGAACTGGAGACCAAATCATAAATTAACCACTTTTAAACCAAAAACCTAAAAATCTCGCATAAATCTATGGCAACGAAAATAAAAAAGAAAACTTTATCGAACAAGGGTTTAGGAGGAGTGTGTAGGATGAAGTTGGGACGGACTTTAGGCCAAATCATGAATTAACCACTTTTAAATTAAAAACCTAAAAAACAATCATAAATTTATAGCAATGAAAATAAAAAAGAAAAGGTCGTCGAACAAGGGTTTGAGAGGAGTATGTAGGACAAAGCAAGGACGAACTTTAGACCAAATCATGAATTTACCACTTTTAGAACGAAAAACCTAAAAAACTCGTATAAATCTATGGGTAAGAGAATAAAAAGTAAAAGATTATTGAACAAGGGTTTAGGAGGAGGACATTCGCTGAACTTGTTACAAACTTTAGGACAAATCATAAATTAACCACTTCTAAACCAAAAACTGGAAAACTGGCATAAATCTATGAGAATGAAAATAAGAAAGAAAAGTTCATCGAACAAGTAGTTAAGAGGAGTGTGTAGGACGAACTTTAAACCAAATCATGAATTAACAACTTTTAAACCAAAAACCTAAAAATCTTGCATAAATCTATGGAAATGAAAATAAAAAAGAAAATTTTATCGAACAAAGGTTTATGAGGAGTGTGTAGGACGAAGTAGGGACGGACTTTAGGCCAAATCATGAATTAACCATTGTTAAACTAAAAACCTAAAAAACTCGCATAAATTTATGGCAGTGAAATTAAAAAAGAAAAGGTCGTCGAACAAGGGTTTTAGAGGAGTATGTAGGACAAAGTTAGGACAAACTTTGGACCCAATCATGAATTAACCACTTTTAGAACGAAAAACCTAAAAAACTCGTATAAATTTATAGGTAAGAGAATAAAAAGTAAAAGATTATCAAACAAGGGTTTAGGAGGAGTATGTAGGCTGAACTTGTTACGAAGTTTAGACCAAATCAAGAATTAACCATATCTAAACAAAAACCTAAAAAACTCGCATAAATCTATGACAATACGATAAAAAGGAATAGATCATCGAACAAGTATTTAAGAGGAGTGTGTAGGACGAACTTTAAACCTAATCGTGAATTAACAACTTTTAAACCAAAAACCTAAAAAACTCACATAAATATATGTCAATGAGAATAAAAAAGATAAGTTCGTCGAACAAGAATTTCAGAGGTGTGTGTAGGACGAACTTGGGATCAACTTTAGACTCAATCATGAATTAACCACTTTAAACGAAAACATAAAAAACTCGCATAAATCTATGGGTAAAAGAATAAAAAATTAAAGATTATCCAACAAGAGTTTAGAACAAGTGTCTAGGCCGAACTTGGACGAACTCTAGACCAAATCATGAATTAACAACTTTTCAACCAAAAACCTAAAAACCTCGCAGAAATCTATGCCAATGAAAATAAAAAAGAAAACTTTATCGAGCAAGGGTTTAGGAGGAGAGTGTAGGACAAACTTGGGACGGTCTTTAGGCCAAATCATGAATTAACTACTTTTAAACCAAAAACCTAAAAAACTCGCATAAATCTATGGCTATGGAAATATAAAAGAAAAGGTCGTTGAACAAAGGTTTGAGAAGAGTATGTAGGCCAAAGTTGGGACGAACTTTAGACCCAATCATGAATTAACCAGTTTTAGAACGAAAAACCTAAAAAACTCTTATAAATCTATGGGTAAGAGAATAAAAAGTACAAGATTACAGAACAAGGGTTAAGGAGGAGTATGTAGGCTGAACTTGTTACGATCTTTAGACCAAATCATGAATTAACCACTTCTAATCCAAAAACCTAAAAAACTTGCATAAATATATGACACTTAGAATAAAAAAGAAAAGATCGTCGAACAAGAATTTAAGAGGAGTTTGTAGGACGAACTTGGGATGAACTCTAGACTCAATCATGAATTAACTACTTTTGAATGAAAACATAAAAAACTCGCATAAATCTATGGGTAAAAGAATAAAAAATTAAAGATTATCGAATAAGGGATTAGGAGTGTCTAGGTTGAACTTGGGATGAACTCTACACCAAATCATGAATTAACCACTTTTAAACAAAAAACCTAAAAACTTGCATAAATTTATGGTAATGAAAATAAAAAAGAAAATGTCGTCGAACAAGGGTTTGAGAGGAGTATGTATGAAAAAGTTGGAACGAACTTCAGACCCTATCATGAATTAACCTCTTTTAGAACGAAAAAACTAAAAAACTCTTATAAATCTATGAGTAATAGAATAAAAAGTAAAATATTATTGAACAAGGGTTTAGGAGGAGTATGTTCATTGAACATGTTGCGAACTTTAAGACAAATCATAAATTAACCACTTCTAAACCAAAAACTGGAAAAACTGGCATAAATCTATGACAATGAGTATTAAAAAGAAAAGTTTGTCGAACAAGTATTTAAGAGGAGTGTGTAGGACGAACTTTAAATCAAATCATGAATTAACAACTTTTAAAACAAAAACCTAAAAACCTCGCATAAATATGAGGCAATGAGAATAAAAAAGAAATGTTTGTCGAACAAGAATTTAAGAGGAGTATGTAGGACGAACTTTAAACCAAATTGTGAATTTACAACTTTTAAACCAAAAACCTAAAAAAGTCGAATAAATATATGGCAATGAGCAGAAAAAAGAAAAGTTCGTCGAACAAGAATTTCAGAGGAGTGTGTAGGACAAACTTGGAATGAACTTTAGACTCAATCATGAATTAACCACTTTTGAACGAAAACATAAAAAACTCGCAGAAATCTATGGGTTAAACAATAAAAATTTAAAGATTATCGAACAAGGGTTTAGAAGGAGTGTCTAGGTCGAACATGGGACGAACTGGAGACCAAATCATAAATTAACCACTTTTAAACCAAAAACCTAAAAATCTCGCATAAATCTATGGCAACGAAAATAAAAAAGAAAACTTTATCGAACAAGGGTTTAGGAGGAGTGTGTAGGATGAAGTTGGGACGGACTTTAGGCCAAATCATGAATTAACCACTTTTAAATTAAAAACCTAAAAAACAATCATAAATTTATAGCAATGAAAATAAAAAAGAAAAGGTCGTCGAACAAGGGTTTGAGAGGAGTATGTAGGACAAAGCAAGGACGAACTTTAGACCAAATCATGAATTTACCACTTTTAGAACGAAAAACCTAAAAAACTCGTATAAATCTATGGGTAAGAGAATAAAAAGTAAAAGATTATTGAACAAGGGTTTAGGAGGAGGACATTCGCTGAACTTGTTACAAACTTTAGGACAAATCATAAATTAACCACTTCTAAACCAAAAACTGGAAAACTGGCATAAATCTATGAGAATGAAAATAAGAAAGAAAAGTTCATCGAACAAGTAGTTAAGAGGAGTGTGTAGGACGAACTTTAAACCAAATCATGAATTAACAACTTTTAAACCAAAAACCTAAAAATCTTGCATAAATCTATGGAAATGAAAATAAAAAAGAAAATTTTATCGAACAAAGGTTTATGAGGAGTGTGTAGGACGAAGTAGGGACGGACTTTAGGCCAAATCATGAATTAACCATTGTTAAACTAAAAACCTAAAAAACTCGCATAAATTTATGGCAGTGAAATTAAAAAAGAAAAGGTCGTCGAACAAGGGTTTTAGAGGAGTATGTAGGACAAAGTTAGGACAAACTTTGGACCCAATCATGAATTAACCACTTTTAGAACGAAAAACCTAAAAAACTCGTATAAATTTATAGGTAAGAGAATAAAAAGTAAAAGATTATCAAACAAGGGTTTAGGAGGAGTATGTAGGCTGAACTTGTTACGAAGTTTAGACCAAATCAAGAATTAACCATATCTAAACAAAAACCTAAAAAACTCGCATAAATCTATGACAATACGATAAAAAGGAATAGATCATCGAACAAGTATTTAAGAGGAGTGTGTAGGACGAACTTTAAACCTAATCGTGAATTAACAACTTTTAAACCAAAAACCTAAAAAACTCACATAAATATATGTCAATGAGAATAAAAAAGATAAGTTCGTCGAACAAGAATTTCAGAGGTGTGTGTAGGACGAACTTGGGATCAACTTTAGACTCAATCATGAATTAACCACTTTAAACGAAAACATAAAAAACTCGCATAAATCTATGGGTAAAAGAATAAAAAATTAAAGATTATCCAACAAGAGTTTAGAACAAGTGTCTAGGCCGAACTTGGACGAACTCTAGACCAAATCATGAATTAACAACTTTTCAACCAAAAACCTAAAAACCTCGCAGAAATCTATGCCAATGAAAATAAAAAAGAAAACTTTATCGAGCAAGGGTTTAGGAGGAGAGTGTAGGACAAACTTGGGACGGTCTTTAGGCCAAATCATGAATTAACTACTTTTAAACCAAAAACCTAAAAAACTCGCATAAATCTATGGCTATGGAAATATAAAAGAAAAGGTCGTTGAACAAAGGTTTGAGAAGAGTATGTAGGCCAAAGTTGGGACGAACTTTAGACCCAATCATGAATTAACCAGTTTTAGAACGAAAAACCTAAAAAACTCTTATAAATCTATGGGTAAGAGAATAAAAAGTACAAGATTACAGAACAAGGGTTAAGGAGGAGTATGTAGGCTGAACTTGTTACGATCTTTAGACCAAATCATGAATTAACCACTTCTAAACGAAAAACCTAAAAAACTCGCATAAATCTATGACAATGAGAATAAAAAAGAAAAGTTTGTCGAACAAGTATTTGAGAAGAGTGTGTAGGACAGAGTTAGGACGAACTTTAGACCAAATCATGAATACACTACTTTGAAACCACAACCCTAAAAATCTCGCATAAATCTATTGCAATGAGATAAAAAAGATAAGTTTGTCGAACAAGTATTTAAGAGGAGTGGGTAGGAGGAACTTTAAACCATATCATGAATTAACAACTTTTAAACCAAAAACCTAAAAACCTCGCATAAATATATGGTAATGAGAATAAAAAAGAAAAGTTTGTCGAATAAGAATTTCAAAGGAGTGTGTTGGACGAACTTGGGATGAACTTTAGACTCAATCATGAATAAACCACTTTTGAACGAAAACATAAAAAACTCACATAATTCTATGGGTAAGAGAATTAAAAATAAAAGTTTATCGAACAAGGGTTTACGAGGAATGTGTAGGAAGAACTTGGGACGAACTTTAGACCAAATCATGAATTAACCACTTTTAAAACAAAAACCTAAAAAACTCGTATAAATCTATTGGAACAAAATAAAAAAGAAAGGTTTATCGAACTAGGGTTTAGGAGGAGTGTGTAGGACGAATTTGGGACCGACTTTAGGCCAAATAATGAATTAATCGATTTTAATCCAAAAACCTAAAAAAACTCGCATAAATCTATTGCAATGAAAACAAAAAAAAGAAAAGGTCGTCGAACAAGGGTTTGAGAGGAGTATGTAGGACAAAGTTGGGATGAACTTTAGACCCAATCATGAATTAACAACTTTTAGAACGAAAAACCTAAAAAACTCTTATAAATCTATGGGTAAGAGAATAAAAAGTAAAAGATTATCGAACAAGAGTTTAGGAGGAGTATGTAGGCTGAACTTGTTACAAACATTAGACCAAATCATAAATTAACCACTTCTAAACCAAAAACCTAAAAAACTCGCATAAATTTATGGTAATGAAAATAAAAAAGAAAAGTTCGTCGAACAAGTATTTAAGAGGAGTTTGTAGTACAAACTTTAAACCAAATCATGAATTAACCACTTCTAAACCAAAAACCTAAAAAATTCGCATAAATCTATGCCAATGAGAATAAAAAAGAAAAGTTCATCGAACAAGAATTTCAGATGAGTGTGTAGGATGAACTTGGGATGAACTTTAGACTCAATCATGAACTAACCACTTTTGAACGAAAGCATAAAAAACTCGCATAAATCTATGGGTAAGAGAATAAAAAATAAAAGATTAACGAACAGAGGTTTAGAAGGGGTGTCTAGGTCGAACTTGGGAAGAACTCTAAACCAAATCATGAATTAACCACTTTTAAACATAAAACTTAAAAAACTCGCATAAATCTATGGCAATGAGAACAAAACAGAAAAGTTCATCAAACAAGGACTTGAGACGATGTGTAGGATGAACTTTAGACCAAATCATGAATTGACGACTTTTAAACATAAAAACCTAAAAAACTCGTATAAATATATTGGAAGAAAATAAAAAAGAAAGGTTTATCGAACTAGGGTTTAGGAAGAGTTTGTAGGACGAATTTGGGACCGACTTTAGGCCAAATAATGAATTAACCAATTTTAATCCAAAAACCTAAAAAAACTCGCATAAATCTATTGCAATGAAAACAAAAAAAGAAAAGCTCGTCGAAGAAGGGTTTGAGAGGAGTATGTAGGACAAAGTTGGGATGAACTTTAGACCCAATCATGAATTAACCAATTTTAGAATGGAAAACCTAAAAAACTCTTATAAATCTATGGGTAAGAGAATAGAAAGTAAAAGATTATCGAACAAGGGTTTACGAGAAGTATGTAGGCTGAACTAGTTAGGAACTTTAGACCAAATCATGAATTAACCACTTCTAAACCAAAAACCTAAAAAATTAGCATAAATCTATGGCAATGAGATTAAAAAAGTAAAGTTCATCGAACAAGAATTTCAGATGAGTGTGTAGGATGAACTTGGGATGAACTTTAGACTCAATCATGAATTAACCACTTTTGTACGAAAGAATAAATAACTCGCATAAATCTATTGGTAAGAGAATAAAAAATAAACGATTATCGAACAAGGGTTTAGAAGGAGTGTCTAGGTCGAACTTGGGAAGAACTCTAGACCAAATCATGAATTAACCACTTTTAAACAAAAACCAAAAAAACTCGCATAAATCTATGGCAATGAGAAAAAAAAAAAGAAAAGTTCATGAAACAAGGACTTAAGAGGAGTGTGTAGGACGAACTTTAGACCAAATCATGAATTGACCACTTTTAAAACAAAAACCTAAAAAACTCGTGTGAATCTATGCAATGAAAATATAAAAGAAAAGGTTGTCGAACAAGGGTTTGAGAGGAGTATGTAGGACAAAGTTGGGATGAACATTAGACCCAATCCTGAATTAACTACTTTTAGAACGAAAAACCTAAAAAACTCTTATAAATCTATTGGTAAGAGAATAAAAAGTAAAAGATTATAAAACAAGGGTTTAGGAGGAGTATGTAGGTTAAACTTGTTACGAACTTTAGACCAAATCATGAATTAACCACTTCTAAACCAAAAACCTAAAAAACTCCCATAAATCTATGGTAATGAGAATAAAAAAGAAAAGTTCGTCGAACAAGTATTTAGGAGGAGAGTGTAGAATGAACTTTAAACCCAATTATGAATTAACCACTTATAAACCAAAAACCTAAAAAATTCGCATAAATCTATGGCAATGAGAAAAAAGAAATGTTCGTGGAACAAGTATTTAAGAGGAGTGTGTAGGATGAACTTTAGACCAAATAATGAATAATCCACTTCTAAAGCAAAAACCTAAAATATTCGCATAAATCTATGGCAATGAGAATAAAAAGGAAAAGTTTGTCGAACAAGTATTTAAGAGGAGTGGTAGGAGGAACTTTAAACCAAATCATGAATTAACAACTTTTAAACCAAAAACCTAAAAACCTCGCATAATTATATGGCAATGAGAATAAAAAAGAAAAGTTTGTCGAACAAGAATTTCAAAGGAGAGTGTTGGACGAACTTGGGATGAACTTTAGACTCAATCATGAATAAACCAGTTTTGAACAAAAACATAAAAAACTCACATAATTTTATGGGTAAGAGAATTAAAAATAAAAGTTTATCGAACAAGGGTTTACGAGGAATGTGTAGGACGAACTTGGAATGAATTTACACCAAATCGTGAATTAACCCCTTTTAAACTAAAAACCTAAAAAACTCGTATAAATCTTTTGGAAGAAAATAAAAAAGAAAAGTTTATCGAACAAGGGTTTAAGAGGAGTGTGTAGGACAAACTTGGGACGGACTTTAGGCCAAATAATGAATTAACCAATTTTAATTCAAAAACCTAAAAAACTCGCATAAATCTTTGGCAATGAAAACCAAAGAAAAAAGGTAATCGAACATGGGTTTTAGAGGAGTGTGTAGGACAAAGTTGGAATGAACTTCAGACCCAATCATGCATTTACCACTTTTAGAACGAAAAACCTAATAAACTCTTATAAATCTATGGGTAAGAGTATGTAGGTTGAACTTGTTACGAACTTTTGACCAAATCATGAATTAACCACTTCTAAACCAAAAACCTAAAAAACTCGCATAAATCTATGGTAATGAGAATAAAAAAGAAAAGTTTGTTTAACAAGTATTAAGAGGAGTGTGTAGAACGAACTTTAAACCAAATCATGAATTAACCACTTCTATACCAAAAACCTAAAAAATTCGCATAAATCTATGGCAATGAGAATAAAAAAGAAAAGTTTATCGAACAAAATTTTCAGATGAGTGTGTAGAACGAACTTGGGATGAACTTTAGACTCAATCATGAATTAACCACTTTTGAACTAAAGCATAAAAAATTGGCATAAATCTATGGATAAGAGAATAAAAAATAAAAGATTATCGAACAAGGGGTTAGAAGGAGTGTCTAGGTCGAACTTCGGAAGAACTCTAGACCAAATCATGAATTAACCACTTTTAAACAAAAAACCTAAAAAACTCCCATAAATCTATGGCAATGAGAAAAAAAAAAAGAAAAGTTCATCAAACAAGGAGTTAAGAGGAGTGTGTAGGACGAACTTTAGACCAAATCATGAATTGACCACTTTTGAACTAAAAACCTAAAAAACTCGAATAAATATATGGCAAAGAAAATAAAAAAGAAAAGTTCGTCGAACAAGAATTTTAGAGGAGTGTGTAGGACAATCTTGGGATGAACTTTAGACTCAATCATGAATTATCCACTTTTGAACGAAAACATAAAAAACTCAAATAATTCTATGGGTAAGAGAATTAAAAATAAAAGTTTATCGAACAAAGGTTTAGGAGGAGTGTGTAGGACGAACTTGGGACGAACTTTAAACCAAATCATGAATTAACCACTTTTAATCTAAAAAACATAAAAAACTCGCATAAATCTATGACAAATATGACTTTTATAACTTAACAGATGGTGAATTTTTCCATTTATTTCCTCGTATTGTGAGCTTTATGTTGGCTCTATGTCGTTGAATATGTGTGTGCAAGAATTTTACTTTTTAGATGTGTGCGTGCGAATAACTTCTTTTTCTCATGTACCGTTCTTGAAAAGGATGTTCTACTTCTTTTTCTCTATCTCTCGCCCGATCTCCCTCTCTCTCCGCCGTCTCTGTCTCCATCGCGCTCTCTCATCGTCGAATCTCCTATCTCTCACGTTCCGGCCAGTAATTGTGAAAACTCCAGCCCACTCCTTATCCTTGCGTCGCATTTCAGCTTTCAGAAGTTGTGAGTGTGCGTTCAGACGTGGACTCAGCTTGCGACAGCCAGTAAGACTGTTTTATTGGCTAGTTTCGTGTCCTTTATGTTATCCTTCACTTAAAATTATTTTTCTCTCCTACCCGTGTAGTTTTGACTTTTTTAGATTGAAGAATTTGGAGCAAGAGCATCGGCAGAGTAAATTTCTTGGTTCGTTGTTGGTCGGTGGGGTATAAGACCGCTTTTGGAGGCTTTTTCATAGTCGTAAGCCTCTCTTCTTATTAGAGTCGGCTGTTTAAGGTTATTGTTGGGGTAAAAAGTAATATTGCTTGTCGTTCCGGCTTGATTTTAAGTGTTTTGGAGTTCGCTTTGTGTGAATGATCATTGTTTTCGGCTTTGTTTTGTTGTTTAGGAGTTGGGAAGTCTATTGCTTAGTTTTAGACGAGTCGCTTTGGCTACGTCACTAATTTTTTGTTGACATTTATTTTTGTAAGAAAAAAGGCATAAACTTGTTTAGTTGTTTTGGATTTGCTCGAGTTGTTGCCGTTCTGCTAGTTATTCGTTTGTAAAGGACCTTAATCGAGTGTTGTTTCCTTGTATTTACCTAGAAACATATAATTGTGATAATGTTCATTCGTTTGTGGAATTGTATTCTTGCTTGGTTTGTTTGTTTATCGTGTTGTTCGTTATTTCTTTATTGAATTGAAATCATGTGGTTTGTGATCTGGTAGGCTATAATATGGATTTTATGCCGTTTGTTGCTCGATATTTCATTATTGAATTGAAAGCGTGAGGTCTGTGATCTAGTAGGCTAGAATATGGATTATATGTTGTTTGTTGCTCAATATTTTCTTATTGAATTGAAAACATGTGGTCTGTGATCTGGTAGGTTAGAACTGGATTATATGACATTCGTTCACCGTTATTTCATTATTGAATTGAAAACATGTTGTCGTAATGATACGTTCTTATGTACTTAGCCCTAAGCGAATAAGTAGGTAGATTGCTTACGACACGCCTTCCTCCTGTTATGTACATGTGTAATAGATTATATTGTCGTTGTATGCATTGTGTGTTGAAGTAAGCGTCAAGTCTCTTTCCTTGATAGTATGAGCAGGTTCGCCAGATGTCCTCAACATGTCTGCCAGACGTCCTCGACATGTTTTTTCTAGTCTCATGGCATTGGCTGGGAACCTAGTTATTCTCATGGGTAGCATAGTTGAGTGATCTTGGATGCATAGGGTGTGATAGGGAATCAGTCATTGGACAGAGATCCCATATCGCGTGAGTTGAAGCTTGAACTTGCTACATAGTGAGCAGCCGAAATTGCGACATAAGTGAGCGCCGCACAATAGGTTGGGCAAATTGTTAGGCAGTGAGCAGCCAAAATTGCTAAGGTATAAGTGAGCGCCACGCTAGCAGGTTGGATCGCTCTCTGCTCGGCGACGTGCGTGGTATCTAACATGTTGAGATTAACCCCACCGTCCTGGAGGGAACCAAGATAGCCTGGCCTAGATGGCTCTTGCGTCTAGGCTCTCTTTGGACCCAAAGGGGTCGGGTTGTGACTTTGGAGTTTCACGGTATCGGCTGGTGAGACTCCTTGTGTATTTCCACAAGTTTTAGAACGCGTTGCTCAGACATCTGAGAGTCGGGACGCTTTCCCGTTTTTTGTGCATGTTATTCTTAGACTTTTGATTAACTTCTATTTGTGATATATGCTGCGTGAACCCCGTGCAGGATTCAAAACTCACCTTTTCGTTTTATGTTGGCTATGGATTCAAAACCATAGTTGCAGGTACGCACCAGGATTGATGATTGACGGTTGAGGATAGACATTGTGGGGACGTGTTAGTGGCATCGTTGTTGTCACTTTTTTCATAGTTTAGTTTATTGCATATCTTTCTGCACGAACTGTTGTAATTACTTCATTTTCAAATGTTAGTTATGGAACCGAGATATCAAGATTTATATTTATGTTCGAACTATTGACTACTACGATAGGATAACTGTTTTGTTATAAACATGAAGGGTCGTTTTAAATGAATTTTGAATTGTCCAGGTACTATTTTACAGGTTTTGGTGGTATGAATTTCCCATATTTCAGGGGAAACTCTGCCGAGATTTCTTTTAAATTTTCATGCATTACTAACTCCCGAGCTATATATCTTAACGGTTATTTACAGGGTTGTTATAGTTGGTATCAGAGCCTAGAGTCATAATTCATGAATTAACCACTTTTGAACAAAAAACCTAAAAAACTCACATAAATTTATGGGTAAGAGAATAAAAAAGACAAGTTCGTCGAACAAGGTTTTGGGAGGAGTGTGTAGGACGAACTTGAGATGAACTTTCGACTAATCCATGAATTAACCAGTTTTGAACCAAAAATCTAAAAAAAGGCACGACGTACTTGACACCTGAAAAACGAGGAAAAACTTCTTCTTCCTCTTTACCTAGTACGACATCTCAACAAGATCCTAAAACTGAGTCTATTATTGTAGAACATGCAAGTAAAGGATCATGTCAAAGAGTTGACCGAAAAGAAGGACATGATCATAGCCTACCAAGACAGAATGAACGCCGCACTAGAGGCAATATAGAGGATGCTCGACGGTGGTGCGGGAGCATCTGATTGAAAGGTACATAATATTCCCAACTTATCTTAACTTTCTTTTCACATAAGTCCTAAGAATAATGGCTATCCTCCAGCAAAGTTAGCCATCATTCCAACATTGTTTCTATGATTTATGTGTCATGTCTATCCTGTAACAAAGATAACAACTAATAGAAATGAATTGAACCTCTTTTGACAGGTTTTATTTTCGGTAACATGAAAATATGAAGTTATGGTGCCCGATTTTCATTAGAATTGAATTCTTTATGTTTTTTCGAACTCTAATTCTAATTCTTATTTATTGTAGAGATACGATGAGTTTTTTGGACGACCACAAGGGAGGACTCTTTGGACGTCTACCAATTCGCCATGTTTCTTATAGGTCTAGTTCTTCATCTTTTAGTTCGGGTTCTTTATTTTTATTTGAGTGTTCCCGTTATGGATTTCATTTTACTTGAGTAATTCTTTACGTTATGAATTCTATTTTCTTTTATATATATGATGATAGATGTTTACTTTTGTTACGAATGTTTGAATTATGCTATTTGATTTTCATTATTAATGTTTTAAATATAGTTTTTATAATTTGAATGTTCAACTGACTTAGAGATTTCAAATTAAAGACATAATTTTCAAGGATTTGCAACTATAAAGAACCATTTTAAATATTTTTCGAAAAATAATAAAACAGAAATCAAATGTGACAAAAGGCTGCATCGTCGCATTTGCCGACCAAATGTGACGAAGAAAAACCTCCATCGTATTTGCCATCCACAGAGACAGAAGAATCCTCTTTCGGTGGTTGTAGGAAAAGGTGACATAAGTGACCTTAGTCGCTTTGGCCTTCTTCGCCAACAGAGAATACTTCTGTCACACGTGAGCAGCAAATCTGACGAAAGCAAAGTCTTCGTCGCATTTGGATTCAACGATGAGGAAAACGAGACTAAACGGGTGACGCAATGCTCTCTTCCGCTGAAGACAATGCGACAAAATTTGACCCCTTCGGTCTCAGAATGCTCCAACGTCATAGGGGTCATTCCTTGTAGTGATTGCTATGCATTGTATTTCTTCTAATACTTTTCTTAGTTAACTGCACCCTTTTGATCTACTTGTTGGAGTTCTTGAGCCCACCTTAGACAACATCCTCGCACACCTTACACGCACGTGCCCAAACATCTGTTGCCTCACATTTTGACACCTTGTTCTACATGCCAGATCAAATTTAGAGGCACTCGGGTAATCCTATTCCCAAGCTACCAATTTGATTATTTTATCGTCCATATCTTATTAGTATTTTTTTTTTTTTGACTATTTTAGGGTTGCAAGACTAGTTGTTGCTCGTTCAAGTATTATTATGTAATTATCTTTTCAAGTAAGGACTTTTACCCTGGGTTGTGCGGATGTATCCTTCGACGTATGTGATGTTTGGATAGCGTTGCATGCTTTTTTAATAAGGTCTTAACGTGTATAATTCGATCATGTATTGTTTGGTTCTTTTTTATTTTATCTATTTAATGGGATTACAAGTGCATATGTCTATGTTTTTTAGTATGTGAGTCGGTCCTAATCTCTTATTTCTGTGGTATCCTGCTAGGATGACTATGAATGCATATGAGCATGTTTGTGTTATCTGGTAGGACTAAGTATGAATTATTCTACCTAGTTCTATTTGGTATCTTCGATCGTCGAGAGGTTGTAGAGGATGTGATGGTTTATGCCGCCATCATGTATTGTAGCTAGATGATCATGCCTTCAAATAATCAAGTATGCGAAGTAGCATGCCTCCTGGAACAAATCCTAGTTTGTTTCCTACAGAGAACACAACTATAATCATAGTGTGAGTCTTTTATGGGAAAGTTTTTAGCTTCAGGCAATGGGTTTGGACAGGCTATCACAGATTCTAGTGTGAAACCTCCACGAGCAATGTTCAATGTGGAGCTTTCTTGTTTAGGCATGCATACTTGGACTAGTGCAAAGACGAGTCAATAACTTAAGTGATGCTTTAGAATGTTGAAAAGAGTTATTAAAGAAATATCCACATAACGATTTTCCAGATTCTATTCAATTAGATTTTTTTATGGACAAAATCAGCTATCCCAATCGGTGGTTGATGTTTAAGCTAAAGAAGCAATTTTATCTAAATTTTATAAAGTAAGCATATTAATTCGGGTAGCTTTCAATTCTAGAATAGCAGTTATAGTGAACATGCTTAAGAGTATGCAAACGAGAAATTTTTCTAGTATTCAAATTGTTTGCTATCAATTAATTACCACGAATGAACCAAGCTTTTATGATGTGTGTAGAAAATAAGAACAATCAAATGCTAGTCAACAACCTATATGTAAACACTTACAATCACGGATGGTGTCAACACCTTAATTTTTATTTAGGAGGTGAAGACAGGGAAACTTGTTAAATGTCTTTAGGCAAAAGCCATTGGATAGAGAATTGGGCGTCTTTTGAGCTAGAATTAACTAAATGTCTCTTTATGCCTATTCAAAGTTTTGTTTGGGTGAAGCAAGACCAATCATTATCATAATACAGCTCACGGGTAGATCCATTACACTTCTTGAAAGAAAATGGAAGATACCGTAGTATTGGTAGACAAGTTCATCTTTCCGGCAAACTTTATTATTCATATTTGCAAGCTTAGTTCCCTAGGATGAAGAATTCTTGCTAATCTTATTTAAAGTAATGTTAGAGATACGATAATTATTACTAACCCAAACGATAAAGGTTAAAGAAGACGTGGACTAGTTGTTTTATAGCATGAGCTAGTATAAGGAAAATGTTGCCTGGACATGTGACTCGGATTGAAGTGTTGATCAAGTGCGAGACAAAGGGCGATTTTTTTTTTTTGAATTGTTTATTCAAGTAAGGACTTCTTACTTTGGATTTTATGAATCATGTACACTATTTGGTTATTGTATCCCTCTATGTAAATATGATACGTTGTTTTGTGATGCACATTTCGATTATAAGGTTCTAGCTGGTGGAGTTTTAGAAAGTCTTCTCTATTTTTTAGTTTTGATTATTTGTTTATTAGGATGACATATATATCTATCAGTTGAATGCTAGTATATGAGTCAGTCTAAATCTCTTGTTGATGTACTATTTGTTAGAAGACTTTTCTGCTTATTGATAACTCACAATTTTGAGAGTTATTCAGCAATTTTTTTTATTAGATTTCACGCTTTATAATGAGTTATAAAGCTTTAAAAAAGTAGGAATTGCATGGATTTACTTGAAAATTAGGCTAAATAGACCACTTTAACTGTTCAAGCAAGATATATTGGAAAAATGTTGATAATATATCTTTATTGCATATTTAATGAATGTTATTGCATTTTATTACAAAAGCTCAACAACGGTGTGAGCATTCATAATAGTGTAGGAATATAGATGTTGAAGGCATTTTTAAAGTTAGAACATTATTCATGCTAGTCGCAGTCTACTCTAAGCAGAATAAAATTTCTTGAAAATGCAAAAATATCTCATGTGCAGATCAAAGAAAGTATGAACGACCAAGATTAGATGCTCCTTGCCTGAGTAAACTACTATTAGAACAAGTTAAAATCTCCCAAAATATCAAGCTAAATATCTGTAATGAAGATAGTGGGCACAAATCAAGGGATGTCTTGAGTGGACTTGTGCTACAAAAAGAAGTTGTTGTCAATAGCTTGAATGTTGAATTTTAAAGTCAGAAATAGGAAGTCAATTATTTGTAATTGAGTTTCCAAGAATCGGGAAGAAAGTGAGAGAGAGATTTGTAATGCAAAAGCACAAGCAAGAAATTCTTTCCTTTCACTTTTATTTTTTCCTTTTGTTTTGAATTTGTCCACTTTATTTATTTCGAAGTTCCATTATAACATCTTTTTATGAGCATCAAGTTTTAATTGATTTTAATGCAATTCTATTCTTTAATTTTGATTATGTTATTTTTGATATTTATTATTAGCATTCATGATAAGTTCTCTAATAATTGCATGTTTGAGTTATAATTAGATATGATATTGATTTTATTATTGCGTGGATAGTACAATGTATGTTGCATTGTAATTGCTGCACAAATTACTTATGTTATGTTTTAGGTAGCTACAAGCTTAAGTTAGTTATAATTCAAAACAAGTAAATTAATTAGGACAACGAAGATGTAGTTATTAACAAAGTATGCAATATAATGAATAAGAGCCGACAGATCGTCCACTTTTGTTTGCTTTTTGTTTACTTTCGAGAGAAACGGGCCATTATAGATCTCTTTCTATTGTTCATTAGGTTAATATAAGACTTTATCTATTTAGGGATAGGCTAGGAATATTCATCATACTAATAAGGCATCCATATGTAGTTTGTATCATTCTTCTTACCATAAACAATTCTAAGTAGTTGTTTTTTTTTTTATTCTCATTCCTAACATACACCAAGTTACTTAATAGAGTTGTTTTCGTATTTAGATCAATTGCACTTGCATCCTTCTAGATTGAGATCATTCTTAAAAATTGTTTCTATTGTAAGCAATATATGTTGTAATGAGCATGGTGTCCACATTTTTATTTCAAAATTGTTTAAACCCCATCTTAATTTTTACTATTTTGTAACATCCAATTAAAAAATATGAAACACTTAAAATAATGAGTCCTTGTAGCAATGACTTAGAAATTTATTACTTAACTACGATTGACAATGTGCACTTGGGTTTTCATGTGCATAGTGATGCTTAGGCCTTAACCGATACTAATCTTATTCTAATTAGAATTCAATTGAGTCGTCACATTGCACCAGTATCACTTATAAGCGGGTTGTGTTGATATCAGAGAATTGATTATGTAGTATTCTAGATAGATTTTGTTAGATGTCAACACCTAAGAGTTGTAGACGATGAGATGGTATATGCTGCTCTCATGTGTTAGAGAGGGATGATTTTACCCTCTGAATCAGCCATAGATTTGATGTAGCATGTTGCCCCCGATGAAGCCTAGTTTTTAGCTTGTAGAGAGAGGGACTTTAATCATAGTACAAGCCTTCTATGTGAGAGTTTTTATCTCCAAACAATGGGTGTAGATGGGCTATCATAGTTGTTGGTGAAAACCATGACAAGCTATGTATATTGTGCACATTTCTTATTTTAGCATGTGAATTTGAACTAAGGGAGTTTGTGTTGGCTTAGACGTGACTAGTTTATAGAGTATCCAGTGTATACATACACACATCGAGTGTTAGAAGGATGGCTTCTCGAGCTAGTGACGTTAGTACAATTCCTTGTCTTGTACTGAGAGCATTTTTAACCATAATGTTACCTAAAAGAAAGATCAATGCTTGTGTGCACAATATTATTTAAAGAGTATTGTGAGAAGCCTTAGAAAAGGAAATATGTGTTGTCTAAGTGTGCTTCTTGTTTCTAGGTCATGCAACAAACATTATAGCCTATATAGTTCATACGATGGTTGGGTTATTGTTCGTGTATGTACTTCCATGTTGAACTGGATTGTGTATATTATACCGGGAGTTCTTATTGAGTATGTTGGTACTCCTGTTAATTCTATGGTTCTTTGACTAGGTAAGCATGGGCTCTACCAGTATGATACCTATAGAGTAGCTGGGAGGATTATAGGGGAAACTCAATGAGTAGTCATTCAGTTTATCATGTTTATTTAAGAATACTATTAGGCAGATAATTTTGGTTTTGAATTATTTTATTTAAAACGTTTGATTGCGACTTTGGCTTGTAACCCGTTTAATTGTCAGTTCTTTATATTCTTTTTGATTACTTTAATGTTTTCATGTTTCATTTCGAGTCTACGATTGTGATCGCATTTTGATTATGTGTTTAAATTACATTTTCAATCTTTAATCGTGAACTATGTTTTTATTGTTGAATTGATAATTTTTGTAATGATGATGCCCTAAATCTATCTCGATAGCATTAGGTTATGTGATTTGGGATTGTGATAGCTTATAATAGGAAGATTTTGAATTATTATGCATGGTTGTAGCGATTTGAATACATTTTGTCTTACAAACCATTTGTATTTGACTATGTGATAACTTCGATAAAAGGATTCAGGAGTAAATATGCATTTTATTCATTATGTTAGTGATATTTCTTTCACTTTTTGATGAGGAGTCAGAGATGATTCCTGTACTAATATTGTTGACTTGAATTACTTAAAAATTAGGAGTCTCGAGAGAGGCACTCATTGAAGTATAACAAGGATTCACTTCTTACCATAACATTCAATGTCGTATGATTTCCATATTCCTAATTCAACCGACCATTCATTCAAATGAAATTTGTGTTGTTTTTTGCATGATTCTATTATTTTATGTCGTTCGTTGTTTTTACTTAGCATTTACAATTTTTTTTCTAGATTAAGAGAAATTTACCTAATCTAATCTTGCATATTTACTCGAAAGTAAGACATATTTCAAATCCCTGAGGAGAATGACCTTTTTAGAAGTATTAAAACTTGTTGCAACCATGACCTCGATTAGTGTTATTTTGACAAAATATGATTGTGTGAGCATTACAATTTAAGGTAGGGTATGGTTGGAACATTTTTAGTCATCGTTGTCGCGAATTTGCACAATTTTTACTTTTAAGTCTTTTGTGAGAGTTTTAATTAAACTGAAGAACTAATTGCAATATCATTTAGTTTGATAGGTAGCCACTTATATAAAGGAAGTAAAGCTTAAGCGAGAATATATATTTGATAATAAGCGTGAACGGTTAGTTAGAAGCAACAAAGAGAACACAAAAGGATGGCAGTAAATACAGGTATTCCTAATTCTATTCGTGCTAAAGAGCCTATAGTAGAAGAAATTATTGAAAATTCAATTAAAAATTTAAATGATAGAGAGCATGCACTTAGAACTTATGTTGTTATCCTCTAACTTGCCCCACCCCTATAAGGGTAGGGAATTTTACCATCTGATGGTAAGTTGACTCCACTACCCTCAACCCATGAATCGTGGGTCTCCCCAATATTGCTTTCTAGGCAGAATTGTCGTTCACCACCAAAAAATTGACGAAGTGTAGGACTAAGTTGTCCCCTTAGCAAATTTCACTGGAAGCTCAACTGATCCTTCATGGATCAAAGTGCTCCCGCCAAACCCGACTAGGGGCATCAAATTGGGCTTCAGCCTTTCCTTTCCCAGCTTCATAGCGTCGTAAGCTTTCAGCGACAGTATATTCGTCAAGCTGCCTCCATTAATAAGGATCCTTTTGACATGAATATTGGATATGGTCAGGGATACCACTAAGGCGTCATTGTGCGGCCGGTGCAGTGCTGCAGCCTCTGCAGAAGTGAAGCCTAGTTGCTCGTCCACTACTTCCATTATCCGTATTTCTTCACCCCTTAGAATGCCTCTGGCGTGCCTCACTTTGTCCTTCCGACTTTGGTTGGACCCTCCACCAGCCGGCCCCTCCATAATGGTTCTCATCTCCGATGGCGATGGTGACTTTTCACCTCTCATTTTCTTGCTATGGGACTCAGATACTTTTTCACCGCCACCCATGTACTTGTCCAATCGTCCTCTTCGGATGAGGGACTCTATGGACTCCGTCAGGTCGTAGCAGTCAGACCGACACCAAAAGTAATTTGGACTGGTTTTTAATAGTCTTTTTTGTGTCGATCATATTAGTGGCTGTTGGGCCAGTTTTGTGTCGGTTCTTTTGATATCAGTCTGACCGACATTAAAAATAGATTTGGTGTCGGTCATATTTCATGTCTATTTGACCGATACCAATTGTTCTTACCCACACCAAATGTTCGGCACCAAAGGTGATCGACACCAAATATCCCTGTGTAAAAAAATTATGAACTGACCATCACCTATTCCCACTTTTGTAGTAGTGACTATAAGAGAGATATACAGACATGCAGTGTTTAGATCAAGGATTGACGGAGCAAGTCATGGAGACAATACTCTTACAATGCTTCACGCTGTCACCAACTACCATTAAGATAAAGAAAATGTCACAGTCAAGTATAAGAGAGAGGTCTACAATGGATTCATTTGTGAAGCACATTACCTACAACATAACAATATTTTATGATTATTGTTTTTTAAAGTTCTTCGAGAGACAAAAAATTAGATAATGGTTCACGGTGAATATCCAAAATATTTATTTTTTAATTATTATTAGTAGAATGAATTTTAAATTAGAGTTATAATAAATTTATAGTTTGCACTTAATGAGTTATAATTTTTTAATCGTGAGTTACATAAAATTGAAGAGCCTTTTAATTTGTTGATTACATATGTAACTTTGAAATATTTAATTTTATGTAGATAATATTCCTGACACCAACAACATGTGTTAAAATTTATATTCAATCTTTGTATATTGATTTTCTAATGTTTTTTCGATAGAATTTTTAACATTTAATTATTTTTAAATAAATAAAAAATCAATAATTATTTTATAAATAAGAAAAAAAAAATCTTTTACAATAGAGACTTTTTTTTAAATGCTTTATCATTGTACCCTCAAAATTTTTAGTATAAAGTTGTTGTGGAAGCCGGTGAAGACAAGTCTAATAGAATTCTTACGTGTATAATTTTACATGATCTATTCTCATGTACTAAGTATACGTGATGTTTGTATGTTTTTCCCTTGCCAAATCACATTAATAACGTGAATGGCTATAACGTCTAAATATACATTCAAAGGATTATTTTCAAAATGAGCACACTCATACGAAAACTTGTATGTTTTGTATATCTTATATTATTAGTGATTCGGTTTGTTCATTTATTGTTTATTTTTTTTAGTATTTGTAGTTAAAGAACACAAAATCATCCACTTAATATGAAATTAATGTTGTTCAAGAAGAGTGGGAATACTTGTAAAGTAGATACATACATTTTACTATACTTTGTAAATGTTTTTGTTAATTATATGAAATGCATTTATATAGATTGTATAATACTGGATAGGGACTTGTTTAGATTTTATAGACTTTGAATGTGTATAGATTTTATAGACTTTGAATGTGTATAGATTTTATACAATGGTTATGTGTATAGATTTTATAGACCTTGAAAATGTATATATTGTATGAACCCTTTAAATGAATGTATACGACATTTTTTCATTTTAAATTAGGACAATGTCTCATTCAGAAATATTATATTGCATTTGAATATCTATAGAAGATAGAATTGTTTTGTACAAATATTGAACTTTTAAGAATCATATTATGCGTTGTCATGTCAAAAAAATTATAATAAACATTTTTTTCTTACTTGACTAAGGAGGTGTTTCGTGTATGGGAGTGATTAGAAAGAATGGTTATGATTATCTTGTTTGGATGTGTATGTTTGAAGATTGATTAGATATAATGATTGTTAATAGCATAGTTGAATATAATGCAATTAGTTGAGAAATTTAAGATATATTTGCTATTGTTTTTAATGATGTTCTTTAATGACATTTTTTCAAAAAATAAAAAGTAATATATTTCTACTTATTTTATAATTTATAATTTATAATCTAAAATTATTATTAATATTTGTAACCTTTTTCAGTAATATTACTATTGAAAATATAAATCAACCAATAATTATTTTAAACTCGTTTTGATCATTCAATATAAAAATATGTGTTTAAATTTTAATGATTAAAAAGTAAATTAATTAATTATATGGAAAAAGAAAAAAAAATCAACTATTCAAAAATAATTATGAAACTAGCATTAATTTTAAATTACAAAACATATTTACTAATGAAATCACATAAATTAGAGACATTTTCTTAAATGCTAAAGTTTAGCTGACACTAGTGATGCATTAGCATTCACTCGATTAGTAATTCGAGTTCTCTTTGAATCACCTTTTACGTAGGGTCTTTAGTCCCCTCTCCCAAATTGTATTAAAAAAAAAAACACTCATAAATTAGTTGAAGATTAAAATTATTTAATAGAATAAAATATTGACCATATAAATAAATAAATAATTGAATTTCATTCAATATTAAAAAAAGATTAATTATAAAAACTTATTAATTTTATCATTCTCAATAATGAATGTAATTTGAAACTAACTTTAATTCACAATCCTAATCATATTTTAAAATACAAAATTGATAATGAAACTATTATTACACTTAAATTCATAAGCTAAGCATACTTTTAAAATATGATATTGATTATGGAAGAACTATCGAATTTAAAATATGTTTTAAAATATGAAATTATTTTTAATTTAAAATTATAAAATAAAATTAATTAGAAATATTCTTTTTTTTTAGTATGATATTAGATGAAGGAGAAAATTATATATATATACTCAAATATACATAAAAGAAAATAGTCAAGAAAAAATAAAATAAAATGAATTGTGTTAAAAAAAATAAATAAAATGGTCGATTTTTTAACAATACGTGTCACCCAACATTTCCCACAATCTTTTAAAAAATTGAGCGTAAAAGAAAAAAAAAATTTGGAGCAGTAAGCCACATCACAAAACCACACACAAAAACAAAGAAAGCCCTAGTTTGTGTTAAAAAAAACTAGGATTGTAGTTTTTTACAACTTCACTAACAACATTTATTAGAAATTGAAGGTTAACTATTTATGAATAAGAAACTAAAGGACCATTTTGCAATTAAGAAAAACTTAAGCCCTAGTTTTTTCCTTTCTCTCTCTCGTTTTTACCCTGCTTCTCCGATTCCAGTCGCGAACAGCCCCGGCCACGGCTTCTCTCCCTTGCGATTTTGATCTCTTATAGTCTCTCTCGCGATCTATCTCACCCATCTCTCTCTCTCTGTGACTGTTCTCTCTCTCACGCTCTCTCTCTCTCCCGTCTCTATTCTTTCCCTTTTTCCCGAAACCCACCATTCGTCGAAATCTGCGGAGGCACCGAACCTCGCCACCCCAACGAGACCTCTTTTGTCGTCGCCTCTCTCTCTCTTTAAACCCACCATTTGTCGAGAGTTTGTGAAGGCTTTGTATAGAGTTGCTCAGTTGGATTCAAGGCAAGTAAGCTTCGAGTTAGCCTTTTGGCTAGTTTGTCCGCGTTATGTAAGCTATTGTTGGTACACATTTCCATTGTTAAGTATGCGTTGGTGTTGTTTTGTATTCTTGCTTGGTTAGTTTGTTTATGTGTTGTTACAACTTTATTGCTCGATATTTCTTTATTGAAATTGAAAGCATGTGGTCTGTGATCTGGTAGGTTTGAATATGGATAATATGTTGTTCGTTGCTCGATATTTCTTTATTGAATCAAAAGCATGTGGTCTGTGATCTGGTAGGCTAGAATATGGATTATATGTTGTTCATTGCTCGATATTTCTTTATTGAATCGAAACCATGTGGTCTGTGGTCATGTAGGCTAGATTATTGATCATATGATGTTGTTGTTCGTAGTTACTTCATCGATAATGTGTAGAAAAACTTTAGGAAGTCATACATGACTTCTTCGTTAGTGTCTTGTTCAGAAATTTATTATTGCTTGCTCGAGTCACTTTCCTTGATGGAGTGAGCGTGTCGGTCATGCGGTCTAAGCACGTCTCCTCCCTGCCATAGGATGGTTTGAGTAAACCAAAGGGTCTATTGTTTGCATTACATGTCAGAGGCAATCCATAGGGGTGTAGGGTTGGATGCAGCCAATGTTCCCTGACGGATAGAGGTTACTGTTCTAAGAGGCTTCGCACGTTATTAGGGCAGTGATCGCTACATCGACCCGAAGTGTGGTGGGACTGGCCATAGGGTGGATATTCTACACTCAGGAACTTGGCATCAGCTGGGAACCTGGTCGTCCATACGTGTAACCTAGTTGAGTGGTCTAGGGTGTACAAGGTGCGATAGTGGAATCAGTTATTGCTCGGTTATTGCTCATGGCAAGAAATTGAGCGCCCCGCTACCAGGTTGGATCTTTAAACCTAACGTCTGTAGGCACAAGTACTAGGTCGGTACATACTTTACTCTCCATAATGGCTTCTACCAAGTCAAGTAATGGTCACGATTTATGTAGCTTGTTCGCCATTTTTATCCAGGAGTAAGAAACTTGAGACAGTGAAGGAATCGGGTAGAAATGAATTTTCTGGGTAATGGGATGTCCCACCATGAAAATTGAGGGCCATCTTTGTTTGTGGCAGAAGAAAATGGTTTGGATTTGGTGCTAAACAACCATCCTAAACCATTCGTCAAACTCTCTTTTGGACCTCTCTTTAAATCATCCTAATACATGTTTAAAGTTGCAAGAAGGGAGAAGAAGGGAGAGAAATGTATCTCTTCTTTATATTTTGCCTCATATGATTCTCTTTTCATTAATCACTAATTTACTTTAGCTATTTTTGTTTTATCTTCTTTCATTTTTCTTTCGGTCATAGTCAAACTTGTCTTAAGAGTCAATTACTATTAACATAATTTCTAAATAGTTAATTATTTAGTTAGTGCTAACCTCAAATCTCGAATTGAAATTCCTTAGGCATAAGTGAGCGCCGCGCTAGCAGGTTGGATCGCTCTTGGCTTGGTAGCGTGTGTGGTACCTCATGTGTTTAGGATTGACTCTACCATGCCGGAGTGACCCAGGATAGCCTAGGCCACTCCAGTGGTTAACCCTTGCCCCTAGGCACTTTGCTATATCCGGGAGAGTTTGGGTAGCGGCTTTTTAGGTCTCACGGCATTGTCTAGTGAGGACCCTTCTCGAGAACTATCTTAGGGTCATCGGACCAGGTGCTCGAGTTCTTGGGAGTAGAGATGTTTTCCCTACGTTTGTTGTGATTTTCATAGACTTTTGATTTACGCATGTCTTGTTCTATAGCCGTGTGCACCCCGTGCGGGGTTTCTTTTTGAGTGCTCACAGACTCACCCTTTCGTTTTATGTTTGATATGGATTCAAAACCATAGTTACAGTTACGCACAAGGATGGATGATCGATAGCTGAGGATAGATCTAGTGGGGACGTGTCGGTGGCACTTTTTCATAGTGTAGTCTTATTGCATAACTTTTTGCACCACCTTTTGTAATAAATGCGTTTTGTAATGTTAATTTTCGAACCGAGATCTCGAGATTTATATTTATGTTTAAACAGTTGACTGCCTGGATAGGATAAATGTTTTGTTTAGAACGTCCAGGGTCGTTTTAAATGCATTTCGAAATGTCCAGGTTCTGTTCTACATGTTTAAAATTTTCTTTGCATTAGTAATTTCCGAGCCATAACCTAACGGTTATATACCGGGTTGTTACATTTCTTCTCTACCAATGCCAGCTTATGTTATTAAACTTAGTTGAAAGTTAAGGAAAGCTATGTGTGAGCAATAATACTTTAGGGTAAACAAAGTTTGGATGTTAAAGATGCAATTAATTCGCAAGAGTCGACTGATAATCCACTGATTGTGTACTAAAAGTTTGTCTGAAGAGAGAGAGTGATGAAAGACCCACTTGTTCCTTGTAAATAAGTCAATCTTAAGATCTCTTATTCGTTTAGGTAGAGTTTAGAAATAATCATCCCACTAGTACACATGTAACACTAAACTTATTTAGATGAAGGTGTTTCAAGAGAAAGCTTTAGCCATAGTGTAGTGTGAGAACTACCTTATTGTAAGAACTTACGCCAAATCGGTGTTATCTGCATTCCTAAACTTAATCCTAACATACTAGTTTAAATCTTCATTTTATTTATAGCATTGAATGAAAACTAAAACTAATAAGATTCTCATTAATTTCATGTTTGACTTTTCAATTTTCACCATTAATTATAAATAGTAATATTTCCTTGTGAAAAGCGATATAATTATGCTTATTACTTGCTGTTGTTTTACTGCTTACACTTGTTTAATGCAATTATGAATACGTGGAGCATTGGTATGAGTCATTCATTCAGAGCTAGCTAAGTTATAGGTTATAACAACATTAGCTCCCATCCCTTACCTAAAACGAAAATTGCAAAATGACCCATAAATCATGTAAAGTTAATCATTATAAAATCTGACATATTAGTCATATATTTCATCTATCTCAGCGCAATAGGGAAGTAGGAACATCAATTAAACTATCTACTCCTTATTATTGTCATAACTAGTAAGTCTTGAGTTTAAGTAAGGGTTCTCTTACCTACTGTAACATCACAAATAATCTAGGTAACAGAAAATAAATTACAACTAAGAGATAAAAACCAGAGAACCTACACACACCTCCTAAACCCTTGTTAGATAAATCTTTCTTTTTTATTCTAATTGCCATGGATTTATGCGAGTTTTTTAGGTTTTGGTTTAAAAGTTGTTAATTCATTATTTAGACTAAAGTTCGTCCAAGTTCGTCCTACACACTTCTCCTAAACCTTTGTTCAATAAACTTTCATTTTTTATTCACTTATCCATTGATTTATACTAGTTTCTCATGTTTTTGGTTTAAAAGTGGTTAATTCATTATTTGGTCTAAACTTCGTCCGAAGTTCGTCTTACACACTACTCCTAAACCCTTGTTCGGTAAACATTTCTTTTTTATTCTCATTGCCATGGATTTATGCGAGTTTATTAGGTTTTTAGTTTAAAAGTGGTTAATTCATTATTTGGTCTAAACTCCATCCGAAGTTCGTCCTACACACTCCTCCTAAACCCTCTTTCGATAAACATTTATTTTTTTTCTTATTGCCATGGATTTATGCGAGTTTTTTAGGTTTTGGTTTAAAAGTGGTTAATTCATTATTTAGACTAAAGTTTGTCCAAGTTCGTCCTACACACTTCTCCTAAACCTTTGTTCAATAAACTTTCATTTTTTATTCTCTTATCCATATATTTATACGAGTTTCTCAGGTTTTTGGTTCAAAAGTGGTAAATTCATATTGGGTCTAAAGTTCGTGCCAAGTGAGTCCTACGCACTCCTCTCAAATCCTTTTTAGACGAACTTTTCATTTTTATTCTCATTGCCATAGATTTGTGCAATTTTATTAGGTTTTTAGTTTAAAAGTGGTTACTTCATGATTTGGTCTAAAGTCTGTCCCAAGTTCGTCGTACACACTCCTCTCAAACCCTTGTTCGCCGAATCTTTCTTTTTTATTCTCATTGCCATAAATTTATGCGAGTTTATTAGTTTTTGGTTTAAAAGTGGTTAATTCATTATTTGGTCCAAAGTCCGTCCGAAGTTCATCCTACACACTACTCCTAAACCCTTGTTCGATAAACATTTCTTTTTTATTCTCGTTGCCATGGATTTATTCGAGTTTATTAGGTTTTTGGTTTAAAAGTGATTCATTCATTATTCAGTAAAAAGTGCACCCGAAGTTCGTCCTACACACTCCTCCCAAACCCTTGTTCGATAAACATTTCTTTTTTATTCTCATTGCCATGGATTTGTGCGAGTTTATTAGGTTTTTGGTTTAAAAGTGGTTCATTCATTATTTGGTATAAATTATGTCTGAAGTTCGTCCTACACACTCCTCCTAAACCCTTGTTCGATAAACATTTCATTTTTAGGTTTTGGTTTAAAAGTGCTTAATTCATTATTTAGACTAAAATTCGTCCAAGTTCATCCTACACATTTCTCCTAAACCTTTAATCAATAAACTTTCATTTTTTATTCTCCTACCCATAGATTTATACGAGTTTTTTAGGTTTTTGGGATGGTTTTGTCCAAAGTTCGTCCCAAGTTAGTCCTACACACTCCTCTCAAATCCTTGTTCGACGAACTTTTCTTTTTTATTCTTATTGCCATAGATTTATGCCAGTTTTTTAGGTTTTTGGTTTAAAAGTGGTAAATTCATTATTTGGTCTAAAGTTCATCCAAAGTTCGTCCTACACACTGCTCTCAAATCCTTGTCCGATGAACTTATATTTTTTCTTCTCATTGCCATAAATTTATGCGAGTTTATTAGGTTTTTGGTTTAAAAGTGGTTAATCCATGATTTGGTCTAAAGTTCTTCCCAAGTTCGTCCTACACACTCCTCTTAAATCCTTGTCCGACGAACTTATATTTTTTCTTCTCATTGCCATAAAATTATGCGAGTTTATTAGGTTTTTGTTTTAAAAGTGGTTAATTCATGATTTGGTCTTAAGTTCGTCCCAAGTTGGTCCTACACACTTCTCCTAAACCTTTGTTCGATAAACTTTCATTTTTTATTCTCTTACCCATAGATTTATACGAGTTTTTTAGGTTTTTGGTTCAAAAGTGTTAAATTCATGATTGCGTCTAAAGTTCGTCCCAAGTTAGTCCTATGCACCCCTCTCAAATCCTTGTTCGATGAACTTTTCTTTTTTATACTCATATACGTGAGCTTTTTAGGTTTTGGTTTAAAAGTGGTTAATTCATGATTTAGTCCAAAGTTCGTCCAAGTTTGTCCTACACACTTCTCCTAAACCATTGTTAGATAAACTTTCATTTTTTATTCTCTTACCCATAGATTTATACGAGTTTTTTAGGTGTTTAGTTCAAAAGTGGTAAATTAATGATTTCGTCTAAACTTCGTCCCAAGTTACTCCTACGCACTCCTCTCAAATACTTGTTCGACTAACTTTTCTTTTTTATTCTCGTTGCCATAGATTTATGCAAGTTTTTAAATTTTTTAGTTTAAAAGTGGTTAATTCATGATTTAGTCTAAAGTTCATCCAAGTTTGTCCTACACACTTCTCCTAAAACTTTGTTCGATAAACGTTCATTTTTTATTCTCCTTACCCATAGATTTATACGAGTTTTTTAGGTTTTTTGTTCAAAAGTGGTAAATTCTTGATTTTGTCTAAAGTTTGTCCCAAGTTAGTCCTACGCACTCCTCTCAAATCCTTGTTGAACAAACTTTTCTTTTTTATTCTCATTGCCATAGATATATGTTAACTTTTTAGGTTTTGATTTAAAAGTGGTTAATTTATGATTAAGTCTAAAGTTCGTCCAAGTTCGTCCTACACACTTCTCCTAAACCTTTGTTCGATAAACTTTCATTTTTTATTTTCTTACCATAGATTTATACGAATTTTTTAGGTTTTTGGTTCAAAAGTGGTAAATTCATGATTTTGTCTAAAGTTTGTCCCAAGTTAGTCCTACACACTCCTCTCAAATCCTTGTTCCACGAACTTTTCTTTTTTATTCTCATTGCCATAGATTTATGCGAGTTTTTAGGTTTTGGTTAAAAAGCCATTAATTCTCGATTGGGTCTAAAGTTTGTCCTACACATTCTTCTCAACTCTCCATGTGATACCCAGCTTAACGTAGATGATAAAGAATTGTTCCGAACCACTAATGTGAGTCCAACACGATAACGCAACCAAGTACTAAATTTTCGATTATGTTCGTCTTGAAGCCATTTTCTTAGACCTACTGGATTCATTTTAGATAACCTTTACATGTGTTGATCTGGAAATGGAAGCACAACATCTAAGTTATGTAGTACATACAAATGAGCTTGATCAATCATATCTTTAGTTGGTGTTTTATAATTGGCAAGAGATCATGGCCGATTAATCTTATTTGCATTTGCATTATTTGATGATCGCAATCCAATAGATTCAATTCCTTGTAAGAATTCAGAGCAAAACTCTATTGACTCTTCTACTATATAATTTTCTCCAATGCATCCTTCAGGTTGATTTCTATTAAGAACATAACCTTTCAAAATCTTTATATATCTTTCAAAATGATAAATCCACCTCAAATAAGCTGGTCTACAAAATTCTATCTCTCTTACAAGATGAACAACAAGGTGAACCATTATTGTGAAAAATGATGGTGGAAAAAACTTCTCCAAAAGACATAAAGTGACAACTACATCATCTTGCAATCCTTTCAACTTAGTTGAATCTATCGACTCAAAACATATAACATTAAAGAAAAAACATAGACGGATAATAGTGTATCGAACATGTTTAGGCAAAATACCATGAATTGCTACAAGTAGTGGTTGTTGCATCAAAACATGATGGTCATGCGATTTTAACCCGTAAAGTTTCAAATCACTAATCGACATTGTTTAACTTTTGTTGGATGAATATCCTTCCGGTACTTTAATTCCAGATAATGTTTTACACATGTTGTATTTCTCATTTTTTGTTAGTGTGTAGCATGCTGGATGCAAGAATATTCCTTTCTCTCTCATTTTTTTGGCTAACTCCGATCGAATATTCAATTTCACTAGGTATTAACGTGTTTTTAACCCATCTTTTGTTTTGTCATGAATATCAAGCAGGGTTTCAATAACATTAGAACAAACATTCTTCTCGATATGCATCACATCTAAACAATGTTGCACGTGAAAATGTTTCCAATACTCCAACTCAAAAAAATTGATTTCTTCTTCCAATAAGTGTTTACATGTTGCTCTTATCTACGTCCTTTACCATGAGTAAATTAAACAGTATTTAGTTCTACAAGAATTTCTTCACTGCTTAACGGTTCAAGAGCTACTCCGAATTCTTGTTCTCCATTAAACGCTTTCTTTTGTCGTCTATATGGGTGCCCCATGGGTAGATATCTCCTATGTCCAAGGTATGCCATCTTTTTTCCCTTATATAAATAAGAAGATGTTGTTTTCTCTCCACATATTGGACATGCATGATACCCTTTTAAAGTACACCCACACCAATTATCGTATGCAGAGAAATCATTAATTGTCAACAACAAAATAGCTTTCAAGGTGAACTGTTTTTTATGGTATGCATAAAAACATTCAATACCTCTATTCCATAGCATTTTTCAGATTATCGACTAATGGTGCTAAATAGATATCTATGTCATTTAAAGGTTATTTGGGTCTAGAAATCAATGCATTTATTATCAAATATTTATGCTTCATGCACAACCATGGAGATAGATTGTAAGTAATCAACATCACTGGCCAACAACTATATCTAGTACTTTAGTGTACGTGTGGATTTACACCATATGTTGATAAGGCTAGACGAAGATTCTTCGATTCTAAACTAAATTCGTGTCATCTTTCGTCTATTTGTTTCCATGAGAGTGTATCAACTGGATGTCTTATATTTCCATCGATTTGCCGGTGAGTAGCATGCCACGTCAATAATTTTGAAGTTTCTTTACTTTGAATTATTTGTTCAAATCGTGAATGAGAGAGAAATACCACATTACTTTGAATGGAATATTTTTACGCCCTACTTGCAAATTCTTCCGAACTTTCCATCTTGATGCTCCACATGTAGGACACAATTCGGCATTAGCGAGTTCTTTTTCGATACAAACAACATTCATTGATGCAGGCATGAATCTTTTCATAATTCATTCATAATGTACTTAAAATCTTTTTGGCATAACAGGTAGATATTAGAATTTAATTAGGACAAGGCACTAGAACGCTCAATAGTTCTAACCACTCTATGAAACTCTTATCGCTCCATCCCATCTTTGTTTTCAAATTATAAAATTTAATCAATGCAGATATCTTAGTAAAATTATTACAATTTGGGTATAATGGTTTCTTGGCATCCTCTAATGATTGCTCAAATATTGACGATTCATCGTTAAAATAATCGTGTGCAGCCTCAAACATACGTATTTGGTCATCCATATCCTCATCTATAATTTGATCGATTGGAGCGTCATTTTCAATATTGCTTCTTTTCCTCGATATAGATTCTACATGCCAAATCCATATGTCATAACTTTGATCGGTACCATTTACAAATAAATGGTTTCTTACTACATTCACATTTTGGTACTTGGCATTCACACATTTCAAACATGGACAATAAACAACATTTGACCCTTTGGAATGTCGTAAAGCCTTTTCTATAAAACTCTCAACTTCTAAAATATATTCTTGTGACATTCGATCCTTAAGCATCCACAACTTATCCGTATACAACTAAAATAATACCTACACACAAGCGTTTAAATCTAACAAAAATTTATGAGGCACTATTTACTTTAAAGCACTCCTACTTTGAGGCACTACTTTAAACATATAACTAAACTTACAATTAACAAAGAAATAAATAAAATAGATATTCAAAGATTAAAGAGATGCATAATGTAGATTAATTCATGTTTTGATCTAGAGTTCGTCCCAATTTCGGCCTACACACTCTTACTAAACCCTTGTTCCATAATCTTTTGATTTTTTTTCTCTTACCCATAGATTTATGCGAGTTTTTTATGTTTTCTTACAAAAGTGGTTAATTCATAATTGGGTCTAAAGTACGTCTCAAGTTCGTTCTACACACTCCTCTCAAATCCTTGTTCGACGAACTTTTCTTTTTTATTCTCATTGTCATAGATTTATGCGAGTTTTTTAAATTTTTGGTTTAAAAGTAGTTAATTCATGATTGGGTGTAGAGTTCGAAACTAGTTAAGCCTACACACTCCTCTTAAACCCTTGTTCGATAATCTTTTACTCTTTATTCTCTTACCCATAGATTTATCCGAGTTTTTTAGATTTTTTGTTTAAAAGTTGTTAATTCATGATTGGGTCTAAAGTTCGTCGCAAGTTCGTCCTACACACTCCTCTCAAATCCTTGTTCAACGAACTTTTCTTTTTTATTCTCATTGTCATAGATTTATGCGAGTTTTTTAGGTTTTTGGTTTAAAAGTAGTTAATTCATGATTTGGTGTAGAGTTCGAAACTAGTTAAGCCTACACACTCCTCTTAAACCCTTGTTCGATAATCTTTTACTCTTTATTCTCTTACCCATAGATTTATAAGAGTTTTTTTGGTTTTTTTTTCAAAAGTGGGTAATTTATGATTAAGTCTAAAGTTCGTCCCGACTTCGTAAACATACTCCTCTCCAACCCATGTTCGACGACCTTTTATTTTTTATTTTTATTTCCAGAGATTTATGCGAGTTTTTTTTTTGTTTTTGGTTTAAAAGTGGTGAATTCATGATTTGGTCCAAAGTTTTTCCTACACACTCCTCTCAAATCCTTGTTCGACGAACCTTTCTTTTTTATTCTTATTGACATAGATTTATGCGAGTTTTTAAGGTTTTTGGTTCAAAAGTGGTTAATTCATGATTTGGTCTAAAGTTCGTCCAAGTTTGTGCTACACACTTCTCCTAAACCTTTGTTCGATAAACTTTCATTTTTTATTCTCTTACCCATAGATTTATGCGAGTTTTTATGTTTTTTGTTTAAAAGTGGTTAATTCATGATGGGATCTAAAGTTTATCCCATTTTCGCCCTACATACTCCTCTCAAACTCTTGTTCGACGACCTTTTCTTTTTTATTTTCATTGTCATAGATTTATGCGAGTTTTTTAGGTTTTTGGTTTAAATATGGTTAATTACTGATTTGGTCTAGAGTTCGTCACAAGTTCGGCCTACACACTCCTCCTAAACCGTTCTTAGATAATCTTTTATTTTTTATTCTCTTACCCTATAGATTTATGTGAGTTTTTTATGTTTTCATTCAAAAGTGGTTACTTCATGATTGGGTAAAAAGTCGTCCTACACACTTCTCTCGAATCCTTGTTCAACCAACTTTTTTTTTAACTCTCATTGCCACAGATTTACGAGTGTTTTATTAGGTTTTTGGTTAAAAAGTGGTTAATTCATCATTTGGTCTAAAGTTCGTCGTACACACTCCTCTCAAATCCTTGTTTGACGAACTTTTCTTTTTTATTCTCATTGCCATAGATTTATGCGGGTTTATTAGGTTTTTGGTTTAAAAGTGGTTAATTCATAATTTGGTCTAAAGTTCGTCCCAAGTTCGTCCTATACACTCCACTTTAATCCTTGTTCGACGAAATTTTCTTTTCTATTATTATTGCCATATATTTATGCAAGTTTATTAGGTTTGTTGTTTAAAAGTGGTTAATTCATGATTTGGTCTAAAGTCCTTCCCATGTTCGTCCTACACACTCCTCCTAAACCCTTATTCGATAAACTTTTCTTTTTTGTTCTCTTACACATAGCTTTATGCTAGTTTTCTATGGTTTTGGTTCAAAATTTGTTAATTCATGATTGATTATAAAGTTCGTCTTACACGCTCCTGTTAAATACTTGTTCCACGAACTTTTCTTTTTTACTGTCATTGTCATAGATATATGCAATTTTTTTAGGTTTTTGATTTAGAAGTGGTTAATTCATGATTTGGTCTAGAGTTTGTAACAAGTTTAGCCTACACACTCCTCCTAAACCCTTGTTCGATAATCTTTTACTTTTTATTCTCTTCCCCATAGATTTATAAGAGTTTTTTAGGTTTTTTGTTTAAAAGTGGTTAATTCATGATTCGGTCTAAACTTCCTCCTAACTTCGTCCTACAAACTCCTCTTAAACCCTTGTTCGACGACCTTTTCTTTTTTATTTTCATTGCGATACATTTATGTGAGTTTTTTTGTGGTTAATTCATGATTTGGTCTAGAGTTCATCCCAAGTTCGGCATACACACTCCTCCTAAACCTTCGTTCAATAAAATTTAATTTTTTATTCTCTTACCCATAGATTTATGCGAGTTTTTATGTTTTCGTTCACATGTGGTTAATTCATGATTGGGTCTAATGTTCATCGCAAGTTCTTCCAACACACTCCTGTTGAATCCTTGTTCAATGAACTTTTCTTTTCTATTCTCATTGGCATAGATTTATGCGAGTATTTTAGGTTTTTGGTTTAAAAGTGGTTAATTCATGATTTAGTCTAAAGTTCGTCAAAGTTCGTCCTACACACTTCTCCTAAACCTTTGTTGATAAACATTAATTTTTTATTCTCTTACCCATAGATTTATGGGAGTTTTTTCTGTATTTTGTTTGAAAGCGGTTAATTCATTATTAGGTCTAAAGTTCGTCCCAACTTCGTCCTAAATACTCCTCCAAACCCTTGTTCTACGACCTTTTCTTTTTTTATTTTCATTGTCATATAGTTATGCGACTTTTTTAGGTTTTTGGTTTAAAAGTGGTTAATTCATGATTTGGTATAATGTTTTCCCTACACACTCCTCTTAAATCCTCGTTCGAATAATTTTTCTTCTTTATTCTCATTGCCATAGATTTATCCGAGTTTTTTAGATTTTTAGTTTAAAAAACGTGGTTAATTCATGGTATAGTTTAGAGTTCGTCCCAAGTTCGGCCTACACACTCCTCCTAAACCCTGATTCGATAATCTTTTATTTTTTATTCTCTTACCCATAGATGTATGTGAGTTTTTATGTTTTCGTTCACATGTGGTTTATTCAGTATTGGGTCTAAAGTTCATCGCAAGTTCTTCCTACACACTCCTCTTGAATCCTTGTTTGACGAACTTTACTTTTTTATTCTCATTGCCACTGATTTATGCGAGTTTTTTAGGTTCTTTGTGTAAAAGTGGTTAATTCATGATTTAGTCTAAAGTTCATCCTAGTTCGTCGTACACACTTCTCCTAAACGTTTGTTCGATAAACTTTAATTTTTTATTTTCTTACCAATAGATTTATGCGAGATTTTTCGGTATTTTGTTTAAAAGTAGTTAATTCATTTTTAGGTCTAAAGTTCATCCCAACTTCGTCCTACATACTCCTCCAAACCCTTGTTCTACGACCTTTTCTTTTTTATTTTCATTGTCTTATATTTATGCGAGTTTTTTAGGTTTTTTCTTTAAAAGTGGTTAATTAATGATTTGGTATAAAGTTCGCCCTACGCACTCCTCTTAAATCCGTGTTAGAAGAATTTTTCTTCTTTATTCTCATTGCCATAGATTTATCAGAGTTTTTTAGATTTTTGGTTTAAAGGTGGTTAATTCATGGTTTGGTCTAGAGTTCATCCCAAGTTCGGCCTACGCACTTCTCCTAAACCTTTGTTTGATAAACTTTAATTTTTTATTCTATTACCCATAGATTTATGCGAGTTTTTCTTTTTTCCTTCACATGTGGTTCATTCATGATTGGGTCTAATGTACGTCGCAAGTTCTTCCTACACACTCCTCTTGAATCCTTGTTCGACAAACTTTTCTTTTTTATTCTCATTGCCATAGATTTATGCAAGTATTTTAGGTTTTTGGTTTAAAAGTGGTTAATTCATGATTTAGTCTAAAGTTCGTCCAAGTTCGTCCTATACACTTCTCTTAAACCTTTGTTCGATGAACTTTCATTTTTTATTCTCTTACTCATAGATTTATAAGTGTTTTTTAGGTTTTTTTAATTAAAATTAGTTAGTTCATTATTGGGTCTAAAGTTCCTCCCAACTTCATCCTACATACTCCTCCAAACCCTTGTTCGACGACCTTTCTCTTTTTTATCCTTATTCCCATCGATTTATGTGTATTTTGTAAAGTTTTTGGTTAGAAAGTGGTTAATTCATGATTTGGTCTAAAGTTCATCCTACACACTCCTCTGAAATCCTTGTTCCACAAATTTTTCTTTTTTATTATCATAGCCATAAATTCATGCTATTTTTTTAGGTTTTTGGTTTATAAGTGAAAAATTCATGATTTGGTTCTAGAGTTCGTCCCAAGTTCGGCCTACACACGCCTCCTAAACCCTTGTTCGATAATATTTTATTTTTTATGCTCTTACCCATTGATTTATGCGAGTTTTTTATGTTTTCTTACAAAAATGGTTAATTCATAATTAGGTCTAAAGTTTGTCTCAAGTTCGTCCTACACACTCCTCTCAAATCCTTGTTCCATGAACTTTTCTTTTTTATTCTCATTGCCATTGATTTATGCTAGTGTTTTATGTTTTTGGTTTAAAAGTGGTTAATTTATTATTGGGTCTAAAGTTCATCCCAACTTCGTCCTACGTACTCCTCCAAGCACTTGTTCTATGACCTTTTCTTTTTTATTTTCACTGCCATAGATTTATGCGAGTTTTTAGGTTTTTGGTTTAAAAGTTGTTAATTAATCATTTGGTATCAATATGGCCCTACACACTCCTCTTAAATCGTTGTTCAAAGAATTTTTCTTCTCTATTCTCATTCCCATAGATTTATCTGAGTTTTTTAGATTTTTGGTTTAAAAGTGGTTAATTCATGGTTTGGTCTAGAGTTCCTCCCAAGTTCATCCTACACACTTCTCCTAAACCTTTGTTCGATAAACTTTCATTTTTTATTCTCCTACCCATAGATTTATAAGAGTTTTTTAGGTTTTTTGTTTAAAAGTGGTTCATTCATGATTGGGTCTAAAGTTCGTTCCAACTTTACATACTCTTCTCAAACCCTTGTTTGATGACCTTTTCTTTTTATTTTCATTGCCATAGATTTATGCGAGTTTTTTAGGTTTTTGGTTTAAAAGTGGTTAATTCATGATTTGGTCTAGAGTTCGTCCCATGTTCGGCCTACACACTCCTCCTAAAAACTTGTTCGATAATCTTTTATTTTTTATTCTTTCACCCATAGATTTATGCGAGTTTTTTATGTTTTCTTACAAAAGTGGTTAATTCATAATTGGGTCTTAAGTTCATCTCAAGTTCGTCCTACACACTCCTCTCAAATCCTTGTTCGATGGAATTTTCTTTTTTATTCTCATTTCCATAGATTTATGCGAGTTTTTTAGGTTTTTGGTTTAAAAGTGGGTAATTTATGATTTAGTCTAAAGTTCGTCCACGTTCGTCCTACACAGTTCTCCTAAACCTTTGTTCAATAAACTTTCATTTTTTATTCTCTTACCCATGGATTTATGAGAGTTTTTTATGTTTGCTTACAAAAGTGGTTCATTCATAATTGGGTGTAAACTTCGTCTCATGTTCGTCCTACATACTCCTCTCAAATCCTTGTTCGACGAACTTTTCTTTTTTGTTCATATTGCCATAGATTTATGCGAGTTTTTTAGGTTTTTGGTTGAAAAGTGGTTAATTCATGATTTAGTCTAAAGTTCGTCCAAGTTTGTCCTACGCATTCCTCTCAAATGCTTGTCTGACGAACTTTTCTTTTTTATTCTCATTGCCATAAATTTATGTGAGGTTTTTATGTTTTTGGTTCAAACGTGGCTATTTAATGATTGGGTGTAAAGTTCGTCTCATGTTCGTCCTACATACTCCTCTCAAATCCTTGTTCGAAGAACTTTTATTTTTTGTTCTTATTGCCATAGATTTATGTGAGTTTTTTAGGTTTTTGGTTGAAAAGTGGTTAATTCATGATTTAGTCTAAAGTTCGTCCAAGTTCGTCCTACGCATTCCTCTCAAATGCTTGTTAGACGAACTTTTCTTTTATATTATCATTGATATAGATTTATGCGAGTTTTTTAGGTTTGGTTTAAAAGTGGTTAATTCATGATTTGAGCTAAAATTTGTCCTAAATTCGTCC